>JAJHUR010139975.1:2695-30584 GCA_027495735.1 Lutjanus campechanus | reverse complement strand
ACATTTAATGGTATAGAAACTCACACACACATAAGAACTACACACTCAGAGAAAGAGACAGGGCCCTATTTAAACAATCTATAGTGCGGTCTTAAGTGCATGGCGCAAGTGCATTTAGGGTGTGACTAACTCCACTTTTGTGAGTTAAATGGCTCATAATTTGGGTGCAAAGTAAGGCACAAAGAGGTTATATTTGCTCTCTTAGTTAATCATAGGTGCGTTCGCATTTGCGTTTTCAAAGTCCCCAGGAAACAACAACTTCTGAGATAGCAACCTATTTTCCCATTTCTTTTGTGGCGATTTAGCCATTTTAATGCCAAGGCTCGCCTCCTGGTGTGCAAATGTTTCACCAAAACAAGTTCACCCCCGACACTATTTTGCAGGAGCACCATCACTGAATCCTGGGCTTAGCGCCACCCAAGACGACTGTGATTGGTTTAGAGAAATAGAAGCATGCCAGAGCGTTTTTTTCCCCTACATAAGAATAATAATGTGTGGAGCCAGCTGAGCTGAGTGCTGGAGAAAGGTTTGACTATGCAAGACTAGAAACACTGCATGTCTCATGAGTCCAGGTTTGTCCCCTGCTAGTCCACATTTTGGTAGCACCAGTCACAAAAAAACAGAAAAGAATTTTTTTTTCAACCAATAAAATTTCACATAAAGTGGTACACTTCCTGTGATTGGTTTGGATGGTGTTCACACCAGAAACAAACTGCTCGAGAGTTCACTCGACAGTGGTTTCGAGGCCACTGCTTCAAGACAAACCAGAACGGTTGTTTGATCTGCACCACAGTTCAAGTCACACCAACCCAAATGAACCACACCAGAGGGACAATCACTCCAGGGTTTGGCTCAACTGGACTAAACAAAGTTGGTGAACACGCTCTTAAACAGCAGGAGAATACTGCACCATTGAGTTTAGGCTTTTGTGTTGCCTTAAGTTAGCACTATGCCAAAACCAACACGTCCATGGCTACACAACATTGTAAATGAGTCATTTGGAAACTAGCTAGCTAGGTCCCTTAAACATTCATTTAAAAAAAAAACTCTAAGGGCAGGTTCTCCAATCTTGTTTAGTCCGTCCGACCAAACCCTGGAATGTTTCATTTGGGTTTGTCTGAGAACTGGACTCGAACTCTGGTCCAGACCAAACAACCGCTCTCTGGTCCACCTCCAAGGGACGGTCTCAGACTGCTGTCAAGTGGACTCTGGAGGGGATCATTTCTGGTGTGAACATCATACAAACCAATCACAGGAAATGCTCCACTACCAACATATGGGATTGGCAAGGGACAAACCTGGACTTTTGTCAAAGTGAGAAATACCTGCATCATTAAATCATTCAACATCCACTCTCTTATGAGAACGTGATGATGCTCCATGATGAACGATATCCATGTAGGAACTGGGATGGGTTTGTTGTCTTTTAGCAGTAAACAAACATTTACACTGCATGATGACCTGACGCAAATAATGTATCATCCTTGCACTGGTTTGATTCAGGAACTGGACCTTTTGGTTTGCACCCACCCTAAAATTCCTAAAAGTCCAGTCATGGGAAGTTATTTCTTTCATCCTTTACTATCTATCAAGAAATGCACTGTGCCATCAATCACTCTGTATAAGTAGACCACGTTTTTCCGTTGGAACAACACTCATGCAGAAAACCACACACACACACACACACGTGCATAAATGCAACCGATCATGTGGAGACAGACATCCTCCGTCCCCTACTCCGACACAAATGGGGTCAATCCTACACACACTCGACCACCAATGAAAGAGGATCTCCCAAAATTACCACTTTGCTGGAGCCTGGAGCAACCAGTGACTTCATGTCTGCAGCAGCTCCTCTGATTTACTCACGTTCAACCCTCCCGACTCCCACCGCAGCCCAGGAAACCCATCACTTACCCCCCCTCGCACCACATTTCCCTTCTATCTGTTGAACATTTACACCATGACACATCCCCTGCATACCTCACACATTTACTGACCCAACTCAGCAGCACCAGAGCTGTTAGGAGAGCACGTTGTGTTATCAGGGACAGATAAGGGAGGTCAGACACAGATTCAAGCCAAATGACTCCATAAACACAGCTGAACGGTCTCTGTGTTCTTGTCTGTGCTGACCGGTTGTTGCTGAGATAAAGGATGGGTTCTTGGGCAACAATCTGACAAACACAAAGCGTTTGGAGACAAAGGACTGGGTGGTGGACCCTTAAAACCAGCCAATAATTGAGCCATAAACTGAGATCAGAAATTTATAATTCAGCCCATGTGAAAATACAAGCCGGGAAAAGAGCTGGAAATATCCACGCACAGATTTTTATTAATTTACAGTCCTGCGAGGCACATAATAGTGATTTTCAGGCCCAGTGGGGACTGACAGATCTCATAAAATCCAATCCTTAAAATCAAAACTCAAAAATCACATTGAAATGCTAAGCATAACAGTCGTCATAGTCTCGATCTGGATCTATGGTGGGCATGAGAGGCTCCAAGCCATGGTGGTGCTGACTGATCGATTCCTGGTGCTGGAGGCGCCTCGATAATGTGTGTGTGCACGCGTTTGAGTGTGTCTCCAAGTGTGTGGTTAATGAATTACAGCCTTGACAGGTCAGGATTAGCCCTGGGGTGTGGAACAGATAAAAAAGGAAGACCATCATTCTCCCTCATTCACACAGACAAAAAGTCAAAACAGAAGATACAGTACAAAGCTGTATTTCTTCACTAAATTTCGGGGGTGTCATGTTTGCTTGAATAAAATGCCTTGAACAACTGCACTTGCTCACTTACTTGGACAGTAAGTTGAAGTGGAAGCTTTGAACATGTTGTTTGACTCTCATAACTTCCTCTAACTAGAGAAACTCCCTCAATAGTCAAAAAACAAAAACTTTATTGCTTTAGGCTGGGTTGCACCAACAAGGAGTGCCTTTTTAAACCTGATTTAATCATGGTTTAATTTTAATTTATGTTATGTACCAAATGTTTAATCTATCTTAAAATTAAGACTGATTAAAATTAAACAACCAGCAAACAATGTGACATTTGGGTTTGCTTTTTAGCTAGCTAGCAAACAATGTAATGTTTTGTTAACTTTTAAACTAGCAAGCACACAATATAACTTTTTAGAAACCCTTTAGCATGATAGCAACCTTTTGTTAGGGATTACAGAGCAGTGGAAGTTCCCAGCAGCACTCAAATATATTTTGACTTTATTTATTTGTTTTAATTTGAGTAAGCAAGCATCACCAAAGTGATTAAAATCTATTCAGTTTCAGTTTACATCATGGATCTACATCATGGATTTACTCATTTTAAACCTGACTTTACTAGAATGAATAACTAACTAAGAATTAATCTTAGTTATCTTAAGAAACAAAGAAGTTAACTTATCTTAATATCTTAATTATCTTAAGTTTAATTAGAAAAGTACTTCAAATTATTAATCATAGCAGCCGGGACACAATACTTCCATTGAGGATGTCAGAATACAATTAGTGGCACCTTTATTTTCCAGTGGTAGACAGGTCCATGTTTGCACCATGTGTGCACCCAACAGCATCATCACCACACATTGAAAAGACATATCATTCTTCTCCGAGTATAACTGAGCCCATTTTAGAGCCAGAGACACAGAGATGAAGGGTCATAGACCAGACTGAAGCTGATCAGTGAGTGAACATCACCCTCTGCTGGTAGGAAGATGCAGCCCTCAGTGAAGGTGTGTGTTGGGACTCACCACAGGTGTAGATGACACTGAGGTACTTCCTGGTGCCAGAATAACACGGATCTCCAAAGTCTCTGGTGGAGGCTCGAACCAGACAGCTTTTCTTTCCCTGACAGCGGGAGGTCAGGACCTGCAGGGCCACAGACGACTGGCAGTCTGATGGAAAGACAGAGAGGGGGAAAAATACTGAATTAAGACCAGACTGATGAAAATAATACTGTTTACCTCATTATGTATTGTAAGAGGGGTCATTGTTACTGCTTCTGTACTTGATTAATCAATAAGTCAATAATAAAAAAAAATAATTGGCACTTAAGTTGGATGAATTGAGGAAATTCTTGAGTCAAAAACTGCAAAAAACATACATTGATTTCAGTTCCTCAAATGCAAAAACCTGTCTTAGTCTTCCATAATAGTAAAATATACATCAGACAAAACAATGTGAATATGTGAACTTAAGCTGTGGGAAATTGGTTATTTTATAGACCAAACCATTAATAAATTAGTCTATAAAATAACCTAATTAATATGAATAATGGACATAACTGTTGTAGCCCTAAAATGGACACAGTGTTCAGTTGCTTGACTTTCTTCCAGTTAACTGGCAGCGTAACCTGCTTTCTACCAAAGTCAGTAAGTAAGTAGTCTTTTATGCAGGTCGGCTGAACATACAAAAATGTAAATATTGTCTTTCTGAGTTGTAAATTACAGACAAGAAATGACTGTTTGATATAAATGAATCTCGTTAACTTTCCCCAGTCATTTAGTCATACTCCAGTTCTTTGGGGGAAATGTCTCAATAAATCAAATACTGCTTACAAACTCTACCCAACTATCTACTATCTACTATCTACTGTATAATTTCCTTGTTCTGTCTTGAGTTACTACGTGTATTGTATCCTACAGTCCCTGTAATTGGCAACAAATTACACAGTTCTCCTTCTCCTCCTCTAAATTAAAAAAAAACTACAGCACTGTCCATATCAGTATGAAACATTTATTTTATTTTTTTTATCTTATCAGTTAATTAGATTAAGTACTGTGGTGACTGATGTACAGAAAAATAATGTAAATGAGCCTGAATTAACTTACATGGCTTGTTTTTATCTGTTGTCCCTGGCCAGAGATAAGCTTTGCATTCCTTCACAAACCTTGTTTGTTTCATTTCATTTACAGTTCAGTTATCAACAAGGCAGATAAATGCTAATTACAAGTTTATATTTCTGCTGCAGAGAGCGATAATTGGCTCATTTAATGGTGGTGAAAATATTCTAAATGTAGTATACACTCAAAACTGATATTGATTTTCTAAGGTGGACCTTTGCTGTAGTGGCTAAAATATTTTTTATTTTTTTGCCTACCCCACTGACACTGCTTAGCTTCCATACTGGTGTTCCTCTTCTGCTTCTCCAAATAGGGGTCATGCCAAGCCAACGCACAAATATCGCAGTTTGTTGCACATTCTCCATTATTAATTATTCTCGACAATTTGGGAGAGCTTCAAAATACACAATACGTTCAGTACAGCTTTTTTCCCCAATATTACTGTGTCACCAGGGTCTCGGGTCTCCTCATTTTTGCCTCAAGTCTCAAGTCAAGTCTCGTCTCACAGCATTCAGAAAGCTCCCATTTTAGCTTGTTTATATCATCTGTTACTATAACTGTTAATTTTCAGGACAAACAGGACAGGATGCAGGACTGTGGAGGATTTTTCAGGACATCTGGTCACCCTGGTTGCAGATGACTCTCTTTACTACCTTGCTATTTGATGGACAAGTAGCACTTGAGGCACAAAAGGACTACATGAGTCTCTGTCAGCTACAACAGAGATGGACACACACACACACACACCAGACCAAAGGGACATCACACACTCCTTCCCATTAAGGCTTCCTCAGGACCCATCGTGGAGCCTCTGTCCACATCAGACCCACATACAGAAACCTTACTGGGGCCTCACATTGTCTGAAGGATATCTGATCCAACATGTGTGTGAGTGTGTGTGTGTGTGTGTGTGTGTGTATGGAGACCAGACAGAGTAATGGATGTGGCTCTCATTCATCATCACTAAGCACCCGACAGCTTGTCCAGACCTCTGTTCTGCATCCTGTGGGGAGCGTGGACGGACAGATGAGGCTCTTCTTTCCTTTTTCCGCTCTCGCTTCCTTCCCCTTTCACATCAATAACATGACTACAGAAGATAACACACTGTCCCGCTGTGCTCGCAGACTTTAGAATGAGCCTGTTAGAGCTCATAAAGTCAGATTTACATGTCTATTGATTAACTGGTTTAGAAATGATCAGAAAATAGTGAAAAAAAAAGTCTTTTTACAAGTTCAGAGAACCCAATGTGACGTCCTCAATTGCTTGGTTTGTCACACCTTCAGTGCCAAACCAAAGATATTCAGTTCAACTTCATATAAAATAAAGAAAAGCAGCAAATCTAAACATTTGTGCAATTATCAAGCAATCGACTAATCGATTAATCAACACATCATGTCAGCTCAGTGACAGCAAGAGACAGACAAGACCAGACATGACTGACATATATAATGACTATTCGGACAACAAATAGTTTATTGTTGCAAAATGATCAGTTTGAAAAGCAGAGGATCAAGGACCTGTATGATTATGGAGGAAAACCAATCACACTATAATGCTGCAGACACATAAAGTAAATACTGAGCAAATGAAGCAGATTATCAGTTTTTATACTATATTTTGGAATATTTTTTCTGCTTTACCTTGCCATCAGAGAGCCTTTCCTGATGGAAAACCACAATTAAATGAGCCAAATATTGCTCTCTCCAGTCCAACCAAACTCCATGGGCAAAATCAGTCATTTTATCTCACAGAAAACAAGAGTTGCTGGTCGTATGCTGCATCGATCTGTTAGTTTGTTTGTGTTGTTGTGGGACTTTGGCATTTTAAAAGCAAAGTTTGGATCCACCAAAGTCACACAATAACACAAGCAATCTAAAAAATTGAGGCAGCGGTAGACATACAGCTCCCATGCTCTGCAGTGTAAAATGACTGATTTCACCCATGGAGTTTGGCTGGTTTGGAGAGAGTGATATTTGGCTTATCTAATGGCGTTTCCCATCAGAAAAGGCTGTCTAAGGGCAAAGTAAAGCGGTAAAAATATGATAAACACATAATACACTTAAGCTGATATTGATTTTATTTGGTGGACCTTTTTTAAGTGGCTAAAAAACCTTTTGTTGCTGACTCTGTCCACAGCAGTTCACTGCTTAGCTTCCGTGCTGGTGACCCTCACTACTTCTCCAAACTGGGGGCATGCTGATTGACATTTATTGTAGCTAATACACTGACTATAGATAAGTTCCTCATACAACTTCAAATAATCTGAACTATCCCTTTAACCAAACTGGAACACTGTAAGTCTAGTGGAATCAGCATATGTCATGAACTCCGGCGACAGCCCACACTGAGGTGTGTGAGAAGCACTAATAAAGTCAGAAGATCCTCCTGCTGAGTCTTGTGAGAACGTGAATGTGTCGGGGTTCCACATGGATGCCTCCCAGGCCCCCACGCTCCATCTAACCCCTAAAACACAACACAAGGAGATGAGCCTTTTGAAAGTGGACACTGTGCTTTCACACTGTCTGCCCCGGTGGGCCCCAAACACACCCAGAAAGAGAGAGATCAGAAAGGTAGAGTTTAAGAGGCCGGTTAAGGCTCGGCTCACACGTCGACGGGCCAAAACAAATTACGACTCGGGTCAAAGGGCAAATGTCCCTGTCAGGAAGTGAAAGAGAGCAATGCAGTGGTCATGCACAGTGTCAACGTTGGGAAGTCATTGAATGATCCACAACTGTGCAGTTCTGTCTTATTGGATTACAGCAATCACAATCAAAGGCCACGCTTTATTTCCTGGTAATGATTTTGTTTGCAGTGAAACCAGATCAAAGACCATGTGTAGAAAGCCTCTTAAGAATGTGAACGTGAATCAGTGTCGCTTCCAAGGGGCAACCGGACACTCCCCAGCTGGAGCCGACACACTGGAATTCCCAACCAGGATGTAGTGAGGTGGAAGCTTGTGGGAACCAGTGAGTGTAACTGGATAACTTTTCTGACACCTCAAAGGTTGAAGAGCTCCCACTGTTACTTAAGGAGATAGTTTGGATTATATGGAGTGGGGATATTGATAGTCAGTGTATTACCTACAGTAGATGCTGGTGGACACGCCCTCTTTAGAGACGCAGAGAGGAGCACCAGCATGCTGTGGTTGAGGTCTGCAACAAAAGCCACTTAACAAAGGTCCACCCAAAAAAACAAAACAAAACAAAACAAAAAAAACCCCCCAAAAATAAACAATATTTTTACCGCTTTACTTTGCTGTCAGACAGCCTTTTCTGACAAGAAACCACTGGTACAAGAGCCAAATTTTGCTCTCACCAATCCAACCAAACTCCATAGGTGAAATTACTAATTTTACTTCAGTGAACAGTGAAGAGTTTCTGGTCTACCGCTGCCTCAATCTGTTGGTTTGTCTGTGTTATTGTGTGGCTTCAGTGAATCCGAACAGTCCTTTTAAAACACAGAAGTCACATAATAACACAAACAAACCAAAAGACTGGGGCAGCCGTAGACCAGCAACTCCTGTATTCTGCGAGGTAAAGTGGCTGATTTTGCCTATGGAGTTTGGCTGATATGGAGAGTTACTTTATATTTGGCTCATATAATGGCAGTTTGTCCTAAACATGCCTGCATCTGTTTTGAGCATAAAAGAATGATGCTCCCTTTGTTTGACTTTTTGTTTGTCTTTTGGCTCTATTCAGTGTTTATCTCGGCATGCTGTTAAACATTAAGTACTTAAGAAACATGTAGCATGTAACATGATAACGGATATCAGTATAATCAGAATTAATGACTGTTTATACAAATGAGATAAAATGGGCGCTCTAGCATGTAATTAGGTAATTTTATCAGAAGGAAGTAAGTAAAGTGTGATGCATTCATGACTTAAATGTCACAGTGTATCTACAGCAAGTAAAACGGAGCAGCACACGTGTGCTGCCTTGTATCACATGCTGAGCTGCATCCTGAGGCCACGACTGAAGCAGCAGCTCGGTCCAACCTGAACCAAAGAAGTACTGAATGAAAGTATTATCCTCTGATCAGCTGAGACTAACGTCACAAACTGGTGACATTTCTGTGCAGAGGCCCAGTGAATGGTGTGGACCAAGATCAGGGGTGCAACTCATGATTTTATTATTTTATGATTTTATTACAGGGCTGAACTATTAATCAACATTTCATTGAAATCACAGTACGGCCTACTGCAGTTTTCAAATCATAGCAGGCAAAAAATTCACTAAAGGCAAAATGTGTGCTGTCGAGCTTTCCTGACCTACACATCATATTCTACAGACATACGAAAACATCTTTGTTTAGTACAGATCCTGCAAAAATCCCAGCATAATCATTTTAATAATCATTTTAATTGAGAATAATATAAATCCCTTTGACAAGCTGGAATCAGCAAATGTTTGTCATTTTGTTAAAAAATAATTACTACAATGACTCCAAACTATCAAAATAGTTTGCAGCAAATTTTTAGGCCTTTGACTAAATGATAAGTTAATCAATCATTGCTGCTCAGCTGAGATTAGAGACATTATCTGATGACAACATACAGTATATCAGACAGTTTAACTTTTAAAAGTCAGTCTCACTCATCTTTCTGTCTTTCAACCATAAATTAATTATATTTTTTGTATTTATCTTATTATACTTGATGAATCATATCTTTTAATTAACTGTATTTTTTATTTTCTTTCTCTAATATAATTATTGAATTTAACTGTATTACCATTTTTTACTGTCATTAACACTTTGGCAATATTGTCCATAAGACATAGATGCCAATAAAGCAGATTTAATTGCATTGTGTGTATCTAATGTATGCATATCATTGTCTACGTGCAGATGCTGCAGCACAATGACCTCCTGGTCTGCCTGATGTACTTTAATTTGCCCTCCCTCTCTCTTTTCCTCCCCAGAGGGCTCGTTTGAGCCGCTGTGCCACGCTGAAAACTTTCCTCTCTGACAGGGGGACCCACTGACAGACAGGCCCCCATTAGCTGCAGCTTTGATTCCCTGACTGGGTGATTAGTAGAGCAGGGGGGCCCACAGAGGAACGGGTGGGGCCAGAGGGGAGCAGGGGGTTCTCAGAGACAGATAGAGACTTCTAGAGACAAGAGGATGGAGACACACACACACACATTTCTTCTTTGTCTACTGGATTTTCATGCTTATATGTGCACACACACACACACACATTTCTATGCAGTTTAAAAGAGCATTCCTCAGGGTCTGACCTCCCCTGGCTCTCATTAGCAGCTTTAACACAGACAGACAAGCATACAACAGTCCTCTCTCTCTCTCTCTCTCTCTCTCTCTCCACGCACACACACATGCACACACACTCATAGAGGGAAACAAGCATGAATAACCCCTGATACCTCTAACCTTTACCCTCAGCCACCTCCGAGCCTGTGCACCCACCCTCGGCCAACAAGGACAGGCCTGTGGACCAGAAGAGAAGGTCCACAGTCAGGAGAAGCAGCGACTGAGGGAAAAGGAGGAGTTTCCTGCACATGTATTCTCACTCATGACTAATCACAAACTGAGGTCACATACAGAGAACCACGAACAAGAAAACACAAAGGCATAACTTTTCTTAAAATGACCCACGGTTCAAGTTACTGACACCTGCTAAAACAGAGAACCTCTAGTAGTCCGGGAGTTTTAGCCAGAAGTCTGCGTCAACCTCACACAAATCCCAACACCCTTCTTGGATTTCTAAAGACTTTTGATATGTTATAAATTACATATTTATGGGACTAGAACAGTTGAAAGACTTTCTGTTGCTATCTGAGTTGGGTGATATCACATTATAGCTGTAGTATAGGTTGAGAAATCCTCTGCTAACATCTTCCTCTCAGTCTTTCATGCATTTAAAGTATGTGTTGATATGCTGCTCTGTACCAGCAGCGTCTCTGTGTTGCCCAGCTCCTTCTGTCACACCACTCAGCTGTCATACATCTAACTTTCTGCTTGCTTGAAACCAGCATCATCCTTGGATTGCGTCTTCACCAGGAATCCACCAGTTTTCCCACTTACATGGAGCTATTTCAACATGATACCAAAGCAATAACATGACAATAATATCATCAAATGGTGGCTCTCGTGTGTCGAGTTTCACTTGTCACAGAGCCCGTATATTAAGATTAATGTAGGGTGAGTGCATGCTGGTGGACTGAGTGACTGTCCGACAAATTGACAGGCCGGCACTAACATAAAAACACACCTCTGAGCACGTACAAATCCAGACACACAAACACAGTACATCCACAGAAACCTCTCCCTCTCCATAACAAACCTCAAGTTATTCCACCCACGCACACCTTTCCCGGAATTTCCAAGACAAATGGGCGGACAAACTTGTCAAAAGTCCTCATCTCCTCTTGTACTGTGACTCACCTGAGATACGTATCATTTCATGACGAGGCTCAACTCATTGTTGTGGGATTACAAGTCTTTGTATAATAGAAAAGTGACGCTCAGAAGCCGTGATCGGGTGAATGGACCTGCACACGCTGCAGACAAGTGCTTCCTGCGAATGTCATTAATGAATTTGAGACCACTCGCCCACACACACACACACATTTACTGTCAATGGTCCATTCATTTGAGCAGAATTTCATTTTACTGTAACACAGTGAATTCAAGTATTACAGTAAGTGAGTTATAGTCCTTAAAAGGGAGAGTTTAGATCATTTGAAGTGGCTGATACTCCTCTCTGCTTCTCCAAACTGGGGGCATGCCGACCATCATCTTCAGGTAATGCACTGACTGAAGTATTTCATACAACTCCATACTTCAAATAAACCAAACTATCCCTTTAAAGTGTGCAGCAGATCACAAACACCCTTGCACAGAGACGCACATGCAGATTCATCTTCAGATTTATTTGTAAGTTGATAGCAGGTTATTTCTAGAGTCTGAGACACTCGCTACCAAAACAGTCCTGTGCATGTGTGTTATCACAGACAAGATGTTCATATATTCAAACACCACATCTGAATTCAATCAGCGGTGACCCTAAACCTCGAATGGACCTGTTGTTGTTACAAGCGTCAGGGATTATTTTAGAGAAGTTTAGGACAAACAGGCACCACCAAGAAGAACTCAATCACTGAAATCTGTCAGCAACTTCCACAACTGAACTATAGTTACACTTCCAGGACAGGTTTAAACACACAGAAGTGTACAGAATTTTATCTAATCTGCAAAGTCCCAAACAACATCCTGCGACTTATCTGCTCTGTATGCATCAAAGTCACAGAGAAATGCAGATACGGTTACAGTGAAGCAGCTCGCACCCTAACAACTGGAGCAGATTTCCAACAGCCAAGTGTTAAATTTGACCTGCAGCTGTGCGTGCTCGGCTTTTAAAAGCTACTGTGATCACATGAGATACCGAGCAGTCCGTGCTTACAGTCTGAAACGTCCTGAAGCACATACTCAAAAGTGAAAGCGCAGAGGTCTTCAAAAAAAAAAAAAAAAAGAGGCAGTCTGAGACCCTGCATGCCGAGCATGGGGGGCTATTTAGATGTCAAGAGGTGTGTGTGATGGTAATGGGGCAGATGAGAGAGGAGGGCTGAAGCAGGCCCCTTTGCTTTGAGGATTCTCCATCGCCGCCAAGACCTGTCCGACTCCACCACTCCCACCCCACCCCAAAACCAAGGAGCAGACGAGATCAAAGAGGTCGTACTTTTGTGCACACATGCCTGTGTATGCACTTGTTTTTGTCTGGTATACTTTTCCAGGGCTTTGGGTTCAACTAGCAACCACAATGCACAGTGTTCTGTGCTTGCCAAGATTTAAAACCTTAGATTTGGAAATATGGGATAAATTATCTTGTTTTAAAAGATATTTACTAGTTTTTATTTTGGAATTGTTTTGCATATTCCTAAATTCATTGTGCCTTTTATGCCTCAATTAGTCAGGAAATGTTAAAATTGAGTAATTTGGGGGTAAATTAACTTAGATTAGATAAAGAATATTCTCTTTCATAGGAAATAATGTTACACTTTATTAACTTCAAAGCTGCTTGATGCTTATGAACTATTTTCATTTTCATTAATGAATTATTCTGGACATCTATTCATTTATAAAGAATCATTTGCTGATATTCACTGTATTTCACCTATTTCTGTGCTGTCAACAGTCTGATCTCACATAATTTGATCTCAAAAAACAGCCTTTTTCTACTTATTTCAACACTTGTTAGTGTTACTAGTTAGCTTGTTACTTATTTCTAGATTGCAATAAACTTTAAGACTTCTAGTCACATAAAATTATCTTGCTGCAATGACATATAATTTCACTAGTATTATGTTATTTTCAAACTCAGTGTTTATTTATGTATTTTAGCTACGCTTTAATAACAGCAGGTCTTAAATGGTAAATGGACTGCATAATACACAGCTAAATATGGTTTATGGAGTGAAAAGCACCTCCAGAAGTACGGTTTTCAGATGAGAAAAATCTACCTCAATTTGGGAGAAAACGTAAAGAGATTGTTTGCAGGGAAAATAAAAATAAATAGTGGACGAACGATACCCTGCTGCTGTACATTGTATGTCTGAATGACACTTTGCACAGTTCACCTGGGCAGGTGCATCCAGCTGTGTGGTTCCAGCCGGTGATCTCACACCTGAAGCAGCCGTGAGGTTGCCAGGACGGTGCGGTTTAGGAGATTACTATAACCAACCTTGTTGGCACATTCAAACGCACATTTAAAGAGACATAAAATAAAAATAGGCACAAAACAAACTTGCGCATGTTGCGACTGCCAAGCCCGAGAATATTGAGACGCAGAGCCACAAACGCACATAGACACACAGGAGAACGCGAGGGCAAAATGAAGGGGAAAAGCATTTAAAAATAATTAACGGTGTGTGTCTGAGCTGTCACTCAACACACCCTCACTTCCTGCTCCTGGTGACATGAGAGCCACATGAAAGACGGAGCTGACAGGGGAAATCCCACCAGGGCACCGCGAGACTGTCTGGAACAGCCCGAGGAGGTGTTTGTGGGTGGTTCAAGTGTGTATACGCCTACATGTGTTAGTATGTGATAGAGAGACAGAAACACATACTGTTTAATGGGTGAACAGTGAACAACAAGGCGTTTGTGTACATCTCAGTGTCCAGTTCACATAAACATACACATGGTTATATAGATAGTTTGGATTATTTAATACGTAGTTGTATGAGGTACTTCTCCATAGTCATACTTGCCAACCTCCTAATTTTCTCAGCAGCGTTACGTTTTTCATTTCCTTCTCCCGTTTTCCTTCTGGGGTCACAGTTTTCCCATATTTCTCCTATTTTATGAAAAATGTTCATACTGTTCTTTTCTTACGGGAAGTTTTCAAGGAAGGGGGCACATTTTTTCTAGGAGCGGCCTAATTAATTTATACCCTTAAAAAACATTTGCAAAATATTAATTTTCTGTGCTCTGATTAAATTTGAAATTGGACCAGGTGAGGCTAAATGACTGTGGTCCTATTAAGTTTTTCAGGTAATAATTGTCAACCAGAAGTCATCCGCAGGCATCAGTTTGCAAAAAACTTTTAAATTCTTTGAAAGTCACCAGAATGCAGGAAACAACATCTGTGAAAGTCCAGTTTTTCATGCGGAGGATGGAAAAAAAAACTGTTATATAAGCCAAATATTACCATCTCCAAACCATCCAAATGGGTGAAATCAGTAAATTTACCTCACAGAATCTGTGACGACTCGATTGATGCTGAAAAGTACATGCAGGATTTGTAATATGTAATATGCAGCCATCCAGACAACATCTTTTTCAGAGACGTCCCTGCTTATTTCGGTAACACAATTCCGAGACACATTCTGCATGTGTTACAACAGTGTGGCTTCCCATTAAAAGAGTTAAGGTACTAGACTGACCTTCCTGCAGTCCAGACCTGCCGCTCATTGCAAATATGTGGTGCAATGTGAAATTCAGAATATGACAACAGAGCATCTGGACAGCTGAGCACCTGAAGTCATATATCGAGCAAGAATGAGAAAGAATTTAACTTTCAAAACTTCAACAATTAGTGTCCTCAGTTCCCAGAGGGTTGTTAACAGAAAAGGTGATGTATCACAGTGATCAAAATACCCCTGTCCTAATTTTTTGGGGAATATGTTACATGCATCAAAAGTGTATCAGTTTGAACTTTAAATATCTTGTCTTTGTACTTTATTCATTTGAATATAGGTTGAAAAGCATTTGCATTCACATTTTACACAGCGCCCTGATTTTTTTTTCTCCGAAGTCAGGTTGTACTGACCGCCATCTACTGTAAATAATACGCTGACTTTCGAGAGGCACCTCATACAACCACACATGAAATAACCTGAACTATCCCTTTAACGTGTGATTTGACAGTAAACACCACAGCTCCTCTGCTCTAATCTGGCCTTTGTGCAACTGTAACAGTAGAGTCTGTTTTCCATCAACGCCGTAAGAGCTCAGCTACTGTATTTAATCCTGAGTCTGAAACCAGATATGAGGCAAGCCCTGTCTGACCCGCTACACCTACCTGTCGCACATTCCTGGTCCACCTGCACGCGGAGGACTGGCTGAGGTTGCTTCAAAGCAAAGTCCTCAATGCTCATATAGAATACAATAACACACACACACACACTCACACAATGCCATTCTTTATATCTGTCTCTGATTACCCGCTGACTGACGCCTGTGTCAGTGTCTCGACCCCGTCCTGTCACCTGTGTCATGAAGAAGGTTCACAGGGCATGTCTGTTAGTGCGTTGCTCCTTCACAGCATTAAACAGGAACACACACCAGTTAACTGTCACCTGCTCTGGCTACTTATTTACAAGCGCAAACTTCAGTGTCCATTTCCTTCTACACATTAATGAAACAAAGGCAGCGCGGACTAAATGAGCTGCCCAGCAGAGAGGCCCGGGCCACCACGGTAGCTGTGGTTATATACTAATACTTGTCATGGATCCAAGCTTAGAGTCATTAACATTCCCCTAAACAAGGACGAAGGTACATCTGGATATCCCATGCACTCACACACACATACGTACTTAGAGGGAACTCAATACTGTCCCTTTTCTACGGGCCAAACTCTTGCTTTGGATGACACCTGATCTACATTCCAGCCCAATTCCCCTGGCTATGTGTGTTTGTGTGTGTCTACCTGAGCCTGAGTGGTGGTTTTATATATCCCAGTATGCTTTCGTAACAAAATGAAGAAATGCTAAATGGTGACATGTTTCTATAAAGGACAGTTTGGATTATTTGAAGTGAGGCTGTACGGGGCATTTATCGATAGTCAGGACGACCAGACTGGGGTCAGGGGACCACAGGGTTCCTTGAGTTGGTTCTAGGGGATCCAGATCAAGGAATCAAATATTTTAACTTCCATTACATTTTTTGAAATTTGGAAAAACAAGGGAAGAAACAAGGTTGGCCATTTTAATTGAGTATAATTTATAGTGATCCTAGTTTTTAATAATTGATTGATGATCAAACAAGGATCACTATAAATTACAATAATGTTTTTATTTACCCAAGACCAGTTTTGTTACTTTAATATATTCTAATCTAAAACCTAACCTCTAAAAAATGATACAGAAGAGACTCATGTAGACAAAATCCTCTCAACGTTGGTCGTGTGGTCTGATGTGCATCTACTGTGGGGGTCCTTGACATGAAACAGTTTGGGAACCCTTGAGCTAAAATCCATTTTGCTGCTGACCCTGTGCACAGCACAGCAGCAGTAATCCTGCTGCTTCTCCAAACTGGGTGGGTGCCAATTGCCATCTACTGTAGGTAATAAACTTACTATGGATAAGCCCCTCTTGCAACACCACTTCAAAAATCCAAACCACCTCTTTAAATCATAAATCAGTAACAGTGTAAACAGTGTGAACGGTTGGGCGTGTCAGACCATTGTTTGCTCTACAGCCTCCGAGGCAAAGAGGCTGTAGAGGAATTATAAAATCTTCCAAACCACAACAGCATCTCAAGGCAATATCATCCAAATCAAAGTAAAATCATGAAGGACAGCTTTTGTGCAGCGTTTGAAGTTCTCTTTGAGGTTCAGAGGTGTTCGAGTGCTGACGTGTAGAACTCATCAATAAAAATGTTTCATTTTCCCATCTGCTGGATGGATAGTGACGCCTGGTATGCTTTGCTCTGACAAATCAAAAAGAACAAATCAAAGCCCACAGTGACCTGAAGTTCCACTCTCCTAAATCATTAATATGTATAAGCGCATTAGCAGGACAAGGAGACTCATTTTAACATCATGCAAACGCGCACAGACTTCATTTGCATTCCCAGCTTGTGTCTTCATGTAGGAAATCTCATTCCTTTCCTGACCTCAAGCTAACCTGATGCTATGAACAGCGTGAATGATAATTAAGTCAAACAGTATTGATGCTAATATGATTAGCACCCATTCCTCACCCTCTCAACAGGGTGATCCAGTAAATAAAATCACTACAGAACAGCTCCCTGGGACCTGACAGGAGTGAAGTGTCTTGCAGCTGCAGGAACCAGTCCTAGATACCGTAGTTAATCAAACTACCAGGCAGCCCGAGGATGTGTTTTAAAGGGGATGCAGTGAGAAGGTGCCTCACCTACAGACGGGGCCCTCCTGTGGTGCAGGGGACACTCCAGGGTCCCCTGTTGAGTCCGGCCAAACATGGCGGAGTAAACAGCGATCTGCATACCCCGTTTGCAGCTGAGCCTCATCCTCTCCTCCTCACAGACCACCTTACTCTTATACTCGTCTGGAGATAGAGGGAGAGAGAGGATACAAGTTACAAATAACAAACAAGCAAAACTGAAAAGTTTCTTCTCAATTTTACTGATTTAAACAAAACAAAGTAATTGTTTTTTGAATTATGCTTTTTATTGTTTGCTTAAGAAAAATGTCTACAGCAACTTAAACCATAGCGAATATAGTAATAAATTCATGTAATAACATATAACAAGGCAACAGATATATATTAGGAAGCAAAATATTTTAAAAACAGTGAGTGAGTGTAAGTGATGAATGTTTAAACTAATTAAATTCTATGTGATGTGAGGCATTTAGATCTGAAATAACCGTAGTAAAATAAAAGAATGAAGCAATTTGAATTGATGAATATGTCATTTAAGGATAAAATATCAGTTTTCTGGGTGTTTTTTGTCTTTAAAATGTTATAGACCCCATAGTGCCCCAGAGTGCGATTTCCTGATAGTACCCAGGAGTGCCTGTCATTTTAAAATCATTCCCAGTGTAGTAAAACACAGGGAAAAAGCATTCTAGATACTTTAAATTGTCATCAGTAGCTGGAAGAAGGACCTCCCTGGCTCCCACTGAAAATGGATGCTGTATTCTGTGTAAAGTGCGATGAAGAGTTGGTAGGGACAACAAACTTTTCCCGTTGTTATCAGACTCTGACTGAAGACTCCGTTGACTATGTTCAATCAAACTTCGTCTAAAAAGCTACACATGCAACATAATTAAAGAGGAAATTTTTCAAATGAAACAACTTGTGATTGTCAACATCTGCAACACTCTGGAGTTCTAGTGAGGTCTAAATGGTTAAAACACATGGTTCTCATTTAATTTTATGTCTTTCCTTGTCAACAAGACATTAAATTAACTGACATTTTCAGATGAAAAGAGAATTTGGTGATGATTGAATGTTTTTTTTTTTTCTTTTATCTTATTTATGTGATCAAACCTCTGTAAAGCAGCGCACAGAAAACAGAAGCCCTGACAAAAAGGCTTCACCGGGTGTAAACAGGCAGAAGCAGAGGTAGTGTTTCTCAGTGGACATGTAGAGCCATGCAGAGGCATTCCTCACACACATCCAGCCACAGTGACCTGTGACAGCCAGAGCAGCTCCACTGGCCAGCAAATAAAAACACAACAGCAGCTACGGCTACGTCCATGTGGGGAGTGGAACAGGAATGCAGAGAGAAGACAGAGGAAGAGAGCAGAGAAAAAGGGGGCAGGACTGGTTTGTTGTATCTCCTGCTGATGGATTCACTCTTGTTCGCTCCCTTTCTCCTTCACTTCCTCTCTCCTCCATCCACCTCTCCTTTCAGAGGCACTGACACCTGCCCGTTGCACCTCACTAACACCCCATGCGGCCTTTCTCTCTCCCCCCCGAGAAGTCATTGGTTAAGTGACAGTGAACAAAGAGCTGTTGATTGGCCCCGGGGTCCGGTGGAGAAAGAAAAAGCGGGGAGGGCAGGGGGATCAGTGGATTAATGCCCACTTCTGGTCACTCTAGTGTGAACCGCTGTACAGCTCAGTGCGGCCCGGCTCAGCACTGCACCGAGGCATGAATGGAGACCAGATTCTGGGTGGGATTACTGCTCTGTTGTGGCTCCCCTCTGGAGTGATACTCTTAGCTTCCTGGCTCACAGAGAGAGGCAAGGAGAGGGATAAAAGGAGAGGCACGCAAAGACTCTTTTTCTTCTTTTAAATGAAGCAAGCATGGCAGAAGCAGGAAAGACTCACACAGATAAACTGTGAAAAAAAAAAAAAAAAAAAGCTGAGAAAACGCATCATGTTAAGGCAACTGCCTTCACTAGTTTTTAGAGTTTTGAATCAAACTCTTAAAGAAAGTTTTGCCAATCTATTCTCTTTCGTTGAGATAATTTACTTACAATTTACTTACATACTTTTTCGTAGATTTCTCTCCTAAATTTGCATGATGTAAAAATCTATAAATGCTTTTGTTTTTGTACACTTAAAAGCTATGTTCCAGTTAAAAATATTCCTGCACCGAGGGCAGAAATTTCATGGCAGCCACGACGGCCATGGCCGCCGTGACCCCTCAGTTTGGCCTTGCATCCCTCAAAAAATTACATGCCCTGCGGCCACAGCGGCCTTGATGCCACGCCTGTGCTGCCCCAGCTAATTTAGCCTTTTTCTCCTCTGCCTCCTTCCTGTCAATACGGTTTTTAGACACCAGTGTCTTTTGTTGACATTCTGATGTTGGAAACCTTGTGCACATAACCCGTGGTGGGTTAGATTTCAAGCCTGATACGACCCGCTGGAAAATCGGTCTAAATAAGTGTGATGCAGACTCGCAGCAGAGAGAGAACGAGGGATCAAAAGAGAGAAAGTAATCATGTGGACAAGCGCGAGAAAGTGATGTCGATGTGAATAAACTTTATTTGATCATGAAGCCTGATGTTACTTTATATATATTTATTTATATATTTCAATGTAATGTGGTAGATCTTGGTTAAGATTAGTTAAGATTAGTTAGTTAAAGAATGCGCTGTACAACTTTACTTCTGTACACAATTAAACCAGAATGTAAACTTGGATTTCCTTCACTCTTAATGTCATGATTCATTTGTTTCAAGTGCAAAAGAAGTGATGCCACCCCTGGTGATTGCAGACTGAATGTGTAGGTGTGTGAGAAAAGAGAGAAAAAAAAACAGTCTCTGCACAGAGTGGGACAGAAATGTGTGTCACTGTCAGGATTTGAGGCGATGAGGGACTTACTAGGTCTGCATTTGTACCAGACAATGAGGTATTTACTGCTGCCAGGACACTGGTCTGTCCCAAACACGCGGCTGTTGACAAGGACTTGACAGCTCCTTCTGTCTTGGCACTCATCCAGCATTTTCTAAAGAAGGAAAGAGTGACAGAGAGCGGGAGAAGACCAAAGAGAGGTTTAGAGAGAGGACAATAAGCCAACGATGGTGAGAGCAACGGCAGGCAAAACCTAAAACCACTTCAAACAGGCTGCTTATGGCCATGGGAATATAGAGAAGAGGAGCAGGTAAGAGAATAAAGAGAACGGGAGAAAGAAATCTCTGGAAAGCTCCACTCCACTCATTTCCTGGCATCCTTTTGCTTCTCTTGTTTCATCATCTTTAGCCGGTTGTGACCCAGGTGAGCACATTCCAACACAACACAGTCTCCCGTACTGAGAGCCCACTCGCTGGAGGAATAACTGAATGGATTCTGTTCAGAGCCTTCACCGAATTTAACATTAAAGGAGAGCATTTGTTGCAACAGATCATGGAAAGCAGATGAAAAAATAATGGATATCCGTTCATTTCTCCTCTAATATACAGCAAATACATATGCAGGTCCCTCATGATGACTGATTTTAATGATTAATGTATGTAAACTTAAAGGATAAGCCCTGTGATATTCAAAAGACAAAAACAAACTGCTCCAGTAAATACTCACTAGAGCACCAAATGTATTCATCTGCAGATTAAAACAGTCTGCATTAAATGCACTATTTAACTCCTGTGTGAGTAACTTTGGCCACAAAGTACAGTGTCCATCAATTTTAGGAAAAATTGTTAAGTATATAATCTTGACCACTCCTGACTAGTAGGAGAGAATGGGCTTGGGGGGCTGCAGACAGGCTACAGAAGTCATAAAGTGACGGATGATCTGATCACAAGTGTCTAAGTGCTCTAAGTACAGGTGTGAATGTACCCAAGACACATTAAGGATGGTGGTAAGAGGTGTCCTCTGCTGCATGTGACCACATTCTTTCAACACTGCGTACGCAATGTGTCCTGGGCCACACTGAAGGACGGCCTGCTGAACTGACAGGGTGTAAGTACATAGTTTGGTTCACTGTAATACCATTAAGTGTTTGGGTTCTTACCCGCCAAGATAAACAGCAGATGTCTGTGAACAATCTTTTTCATTTTTACCGCTGAACTAGTAACCACAACATCCCCAGAGCATTATGCAATTTTGAGAGCTGCTGAGTGAGAAGAAGCTTTGCAAAACCGCTACGACAAATTCTTAATCATTTGTGCCTTCATGTAAATTTTACAAATACAGTAAGCAGTAACCAATATAGGCTACTTTGTTGTTACCCGTCGAGAAAGTCCCCACACTTCCTTCCTTTGTAAGTTGTTGTGTTAGGAGAAATTTTATAAACTTTGTGAAAGTTCTACTACATAAAGTCATTTTTTTTCTTTGCATAAAAAAAACTTTGTGCCCATAATGTGCTCATGTAGCCATGTAGTCTTTACACATAAAGAGGGGAAGTGAGACCTGATCACAAGTGGTCACAGGAGGTGCATGTGGAGATGCAACGTGATGCCATATGTGAACAAACATAATCAGAGCTTTTGGTTCTTCACACAGGATTTTTAAACACTAGGAAAAATAAAGAATAACGATGGTGAGCCTAACATTGAGAGTTAAAAATACTTAGAAGTATCACATGTCATTAAAGAAGCAAAATGCTCGTCATATGATGGAAAAGGGACAAGCTTCACACCAGACGTCATACTGACAATCTATTAAAAGTACGTCATTTGCAGAACGCAAAAACAAACATGTTGGGAAATGGTAATGGTATTTTTTTTGTTATTTATTTATTTATGGTTTAAAAAAATGAATTAAAAAATAATCATTAGATTAACAGATGATGAAAATGATGATTGTTGCCCTTGTTGTGACACCCCTGAACTAAACCTTTTCATATGGAGACATTCATGCTATAATACCAACACACCCAGGGTCATGAACAGGTGGTACAAAGGGATTCTTCAGGGTTGTACTAATGTGGGTGGCGCAGCAGTCAGTCATTCTCTCACTTCAGCACAATGCACTCTCTGTGTCTGTGCATTCATGGCTGTCCTGACTATTATGGAAACGGAGGGTGTTCGACGCTAGAAGGCAGGGGGACTAAGAATAAACCAAACAGCCGAATGAATTGCTGAACAGGATGTGTTTGTGTGTGTTTGTGTTGGTGCTGCAAAGCGGGGGTTCTCGTCCAGCAGCATCCCAATTTAGGAGAGGATGCTAAGGCAAAGACCCCATGAAATCGCTTTGTGTCATGGGAACATACAAGCCTGCTTCCTCTTTAGAGAGGGTAATTTGCCGGAAAACGTCCTCACAAAGCATTACATAATCAGTGGTCCTCCAAAATATAACCCTTGGCCAATTTGACCATTTTACAGGACACTTCCTCTCAGGAGATCTGCGGCCCGAAAGTGAGGGTGTGTGTAGCTGAGGAGTGGACAAACAGACGGAGGAATGCCAAAAAAAGTTTTCACAGACCTGTACAGAGACTTATCAAAACTCTAATTCATTTTGGCTACTCGTTATTTAAGAAATAGAAGAAAAATAACCAAAATGATGACAAAATGATTTTCTGATATAAAACACCTTCAAGAATGTGAGATTTAATTATTTACCTGAAGTGCAGTGGACACAGAACAATATCGATCATCCTCCCGAATGTTATAAGAGCTTAGGAGGGTCTGGTAGGTCTGAGGGCACTGTTGGGGGTCCGAGGCGCCTTTTCTTCCGTAGAAAGCTGATTGGATGGTGATGGTGGTGCGGGGCGGGCAGCGAACAGACAGGAAGTCTCCGTCACAGGCCTGCTCGGTGTAGTTCCTCAACACTTTGGACAGGTAACCTGTGAGACAGCAAAATGCCAAAACAGCTGTTACCTCAGAGACTTTGAGCAACACTGCACACACAAAACACAGAAGTCCTATAATGCAAAGGACCAACTCATGTTTTGCAAGTCACAAGTAATTATCAAGTCTCTGGACTCAAGTCCCAGGTCATGACCCAAGTCCTAAACTGCAAGTTTCAAGTGCTAAACAAGTCAGAATGTAACAAAGTTTCCAGCTTCATTGATTTTAGGAAAGTTACGCAACGTTACTTAGCTGCTAAGCTAACGTTAGTTAAGTATTAGCTCCCTCGCTTAGGTTGGGCGATGTCGACCAAATTGGCACACGATGATGTTCACAGTGAAACATTGCGATGGACATTGTTGGGGATAAAAGGGTCTTTGTCCAGGCACCACTTGTCCATAAATTAGTTTGGAACTTAGGCAATAACTCTGTAACATCTCAAATCCAGAAGGCGTTTAAATTAGGATGTGATGATGGTAGAAGGCTCAGTGTTGATGACTGTCAGCCAGTGTGATGTGATGCTGCCATGCGATAGCAATGCATCATCCATCAGTTCAACCCTCCTGCTGACTATGTCAATATCTACCTAAACCTAATCCTCTCCCCCTGTAATTTTTGACCAGAACGTTTTGCATACTGCAATACCTCATTATTTCTGGACTAATTATCTTTTATATCATTTATTACAACTGGCACTTACTAAAGGTAATGTTAGTTCTTCACAGTTCTCTCCTCCAACTTGATTGAATGTTGTTGGATTGGTTCAAAACAACATAGATCTGGGGATTGTATGAAATAAACCCTGCATTCCAAATTGGATACTTTTTCTTTTTACTTTTAGTGTGTGCTGCAGCTGCCCTTAAAAAGTACACACTGTTGCATGCAGTATGCCTACTATTGGGACAAACTACTTCCTCATAACATTGTGCCTTGAACTTTGACCCTCTTACTCACACACCATCACAAACAACTATAAGACAGAATAAACAGAAAAGCATGCTGACTTGCATACTGGAAAAAGTTATCAGATGTATTAGGACCACCTGTTTTTTTTTTGTTTGTTTTTTTTTTGCATACTAAATAGTATAGTAGTATAAGTCCTGGAGCGCACAGTAAGTGTTGACTAGCTGGAAACGAGTTAGTGGATTTGGGAACTGAACTGACTCGTGCCACACTTTTAAAATAGCATACAGTTTTACTTTTTAAACTTTGCGCTTGGTGTAAGATATCAGATATTTTCAAGTCAAAAGGCTGAAGTCCAGGTGAAGTCACGCGTCATTGGTATGAAAGTCAAGTTGCAAGTCACTTTTGATTTTATCAAGTCTAAAATCATCAAATTTGTGACTTTGAGTCCAAGTCATGTTACTCAAGTCCACACCTCTGCTATAGCATAATGTGCATTTTATATGCAGTGCAAGCATCCTTTGGCTGTATAATTCAATTTCACTGCACTCAGATAGTTGAGGACGAAAACGCTTATTAATCAGATTAAAGCTAACCTGCTACCTTTGCCTTGCCTGAGCTAAACCACCACTTAATCAACCTCTTTTCATGCTACTATCACATGCAGAGAGGGTTGATAGCATGCTAAGGTCTCCTAAGATCATTTTTGTTCAATGATGGAGTGTTTCCATGGACATTTGGTAGTGCTGTATATCAACAAGCCCTGACAGATCTCTGCTTACATCTAAAAGACGCCTCCAGGCCAAGAATACTGCAACAACACAGAGACGGTAAAGCTTTAGCTTATTTAGCTGTTAGCGTCGGCCCTCCGGTCATGGCTGTAGAACATACTGTACTCTTGTGTTTGATATTGAAAATACCTGCCAAGGATCATTTTTTAAATCCTGACATTATTACACTTTTTATACAAGGATTCAGTACATACATACATACCTTCTTACTAGACCTTTTCCAGAGATTGGAAACAGAGTTCTGGGGGCATTTTGAGGCACTGCTAGCTACCAGTCTGTGAGATAGTCAGCTAATTTATCTGTCTACTTAGGGAACAATTTTAAGTGATTGATGATTTAAGTGAAGAGTTCGAATTATGTGAAGTGGGGATTTATGAGGTACTTATCCATAGTCAGTATTACCTACAACTGATGGTGTTCAGCACACCCCCAGTCTGAAGAAGCAGAGAGCATCATCATGGATGCTACTGCTGTGGACAGGGTCAAATGTATTTTAGCCACTTTAAAAAGGCCTACACAGAAAAAAAAGACTCAATATCGGTTTAAGTGTATCTTATATTTCAAATACATTGACTGCTTTACTTTGCTGTCGCACAGATTTCCAGCATGAAACTGCTGTTATATAATCCAAATATCACTTTCTCACGCTCAACCAAACTCCATAGGTGAAATCAGTCATTTTACCTCCAGAACACAGGAATTGGTGCTGTGCTGCTGCCACGATCTGTTAGTTAGTTAGTGTTATTTTGTGGCTTTAATAAATCCCTACTAACCATTTAAAACTCATAAGTCACACAATAACACAAACAAACTAAAAGTCTGAGGAAGCGATAAACCAGCAGCTCTGATGTACTGTGAGGAAAAATTACAGATTTTGCCAATGAGGTTTGGTTGAGAAATAGAGTGAGCGATATTTGGCTTCTGTAGTGGATGTTTACTGTTGGAAAATACTGTCTGACGGCAAACTAAGTGGTAATGAAGTTCTAAATATAGTGTACATTTAAACTGATACTGATTTTTTTTTAGATTGGCCCTTTTTTGAGTGGTTAAAAAACAATTTGCTGCTGACTCTGTCCACATCAGTACGTTGCTTAGCTTAGGTGCTGGCACTCTTGCTGCTTCTCCAAACTGGAGGCATGCCTAGTACGTCCAACTCCTGTAGGTATTACACTGACTATGGATAAGTACCTCATACAACTCCAATTAAAAAAAAATCTGTTTAAATCTTTTATGGGCCACTCTTCAAGTTTCAATTTCAGATTCTTTCCTTGCCTGTAACCATTTTTACTTGCACCGAACAACCAGCTGGTATCAAGACTGTGAATAGAAACATTACATAAACCATTTAATGGAACAAGCATCGCGTGAACTTTCATTTAACCTCGGAGGCGGCTTCGAACCAAATAAAAGCTCTCATTCTTTTGAAACGCTCAAGTCTCTCGGCTAACTCTACTCTCCCATTAGGAGTCTTTGAGAGCTGCCAGTCAGCCTGTCAGTCACACAGGATAACTGAAGCCATCACAAAAGCCACCATTAACATTCCAGCCTGTGAGGAGGAAAGCACAGATAAAGGAGAGAGCTGATCCCCCTGGACGCTGACATACAGTGTCTCTCTGGATTTATCTGGACCATTTATGCACTACTACTGGTACAGAGGAGAAACAAACACGCTCACAAAAATGTTATGGGAATGTTTGTTTTTTGGTTCAGGGAATGCTGACTCCTGCATAATCTTCTCCGGATGTTTAAATGCCAAATTTTCTCTGACGTAAAAACCAACGTTACATTCCCTGTATGTTCTGGGAAGATTAGTTGAATGTTCCAGGAAGGTTTATTTGAGGATTTAGTTAATATACTAACTATATTTACGGTTGTTTCTGTTGTTTATTAGAAGATCATCATTTTCTTAGTTGAAATTGTTACCATGTTATTTTATTAGTAGACTAACTCACCCATTTATTAGTTACGTCTGCTGTGAAGCCCAGGAGACACTTATTATTTCATTTTCTACTTTTATTTTTTACTTTTATTATTTTAGACTAAGTTTTAACTGAGACTGTTTAAGCAGATTAAATTTAGGAGATTGTGAAAACTAATAAAGTGGAGAAAAAAAATAAAAGGGTGCATTACTTAACACATTCAAATTCTTTACTTTGCAGGTCTGACTTTGAAAATTTAAACATACAGCCCCTTTGCACTGTTTTCAATAAACATAAACAATAAGCAATAATGTTGAGAAAGGAAGTCTATAAATAAGTGTGTTAAAAAGCAAGAGTATTATAAATAAGAGTACTGGTTTAAATGTATAATATTAATACAGTATTGATGCCGGTGTATACCAAAGTATTGCACAGAGGAATTATTATTGTCCGGTTAAAGAAAACAAGCTTTAAATCAAAATGTACCAGTTTCATATTCAGTTGGGTCATACACACATTAAGTCTTAAATCTTTAATCATTCAAATCCAAGCAGCTACATGTTCACAAATTAAAAATTTCAGTGATCAAATGTCTGTGATTTTTAATGCAGCTTGGCAACTAGCAAATGGTTTCATCTGGATCAAATAACTAAAGGTAGTAAAACAGTAAAACGTTTATAAACCTGAGCTGTAATGTTAAGACGGTCTAGTCCACATTCTGATAACTCGGTCTGTGGCATGCAAATAATCTCCAAATAAAGTTAAAATGGGACTGCGCGTACACCTGTTCTCCGTTTTCACAGCCGAGCAGCCACAGGTGGAAACCTGTTAGTGTGAGCGATGGTGCTTTAATAACCATCTCTATTTAGACTCAGGCTGACCTTTCACAGCCTGAGAATGTCTCTTGTTTCCCTTCCTCCTTTTAACTGTGGCCATGGTGATAAGGGGACAATGTGTGTGTGTGTGTGTGTGTGTGTGTGTGTGTGTGTGTGTGTGTGTGTGCGTGTGTGCCTGCAATGTGTGTGTGTTAA
>JAJHUR010139973.1:476-32638 GCA_027495735.1 Lutjanus campechanus | reverse complement strand
TGATATTATCCCTGAACTCAGCATTAATTCAACCCTAGAGATCTGTGACAACGAGGATATCCTTGAAAGGAGACGAGGATCTCGAAGATACATTTAAATGCAGCTCTGTGCTGTATCTATGCAGCAGTTTGTTGAGCTAATCCCAGGGCACACACAAAGACACAATACTGTACGACACTCGATACTAGGAATGATTTATTCTTATGTTTTCCCGCTCAGCTCTGGGACAGAAATGAGGCAACAGCACTGCAAGTTATTTTCTTTCACGTCAATTTTTTTTGGAGTTTTTTGTTATGTGAATGTGCTGCAGCAGTTTCATCCCATTCTCCTGTTTCTGAAGTACCTCCCATGTGGATTCCTGTGCCATGACACAGGTTTTTGTATCTCTCTGGGGCTGCTGCAGCTCGGGCTCCATCAGCATGACTGATCTCATTTATCCTAGTCGCATCCAAAGAGGCCCGCGGTGTAGGGAAAAGAGAGCTTCAATAGCAGCACTGTTAGTGCAGAAAGCGCAGATCATCGAGCAGTGCAGTATACTGCATGGCAGCCGGGGACTCACATGTGCGAAGAACAGTTTGTATTTAGGATTCCTCTGTATGGGGAACTCCAGGGTGCAGGAGATGTATGGTGCTTCATGATGGGATAAACAAACAGATCACAAGCCTCCACCGCACTGCATCATCCTGTGTACCCGATTCAATATTAGTCTATCAATAATTCCTGCTGAGATGTCAACCACACAGCAACCCGCTGCAGCAACAAACATATGGCATATTAGAGTCAAACAAATGTGACTTCATTCTGAATTACAGATTGTTTATTAGTTCTCATGGAGATACAATATGCCTGTAAAGGGACAGTTCACCCCAAAAACAAAGATACATATTTTTCCTCTCTGTTTTTGACCATTTCTATACATTTTTATACACATTACTTAGCCAGGCATTGGACACAAACTCAGGAACTCTTCTGTCACTATCAGAATTTACACTTGATAACTTGCTAATCTGCTCTGCCACCATGTTTGCTGATAGAAATATAGATAGAAATATTGTTGAACAAGCTCTTCTTTTCTGGATACAGAATATCAGCCAATTGCAACATGCAATCCTTAGAATTGTGTTTTTATTTGTGTGTTGTTTATTTGTTTGAGCTGCCGACTTTTGAAGTTATCAGCTCAAGATGTATGTCTTCTTTCAAATACAATGGAACTAGATGGCTCTCGGCCTGTGGTGTTGGAAGTCCCAGAAAAAAAAATCGCTTGAAAAACACAATAGCAATGTCTCTTCCCACAAATCATGACCCAGTTCCTTAAAATAATCCTGTTTCACATAGGAAATATTTTCTTTCCACTGTCCCCCAATAGTAGGAAAAACGTGCATCAACTCATGGGTGAAAGGCCCGGGCTTGTGACAGCACAGGATGTAAACAGTAATGGTGTTCTTATCGACTGAACTGTAACCTTTCCTCCATGAGTAGATAAACATCCTTCCGTGGGAGAGATTAAACTGACTTGCCAGACAATATAGCATGCTCAACACTAATAAAACACCCGAAAGGAGAACAAGGCAAATAACCACAGAAACCTGTTAGTTTTCTTTTTAAATGAACCATTTACCAACGGGGAAATAAAAACTTGACTGGTCTGTGAGCGTGGATGGCCGGCTGACTAGCCAGTGACCCCCTCAGGCGCTACGTTGCTGTCACACCAGTTAGGTGTGGGTAGAGTTAGGGGATAAGGTTGGGATGAGGTTAAAGGAAGGGGAAACATCTTTGACACAACACCAGGAACAAAAACATGAGCTGCTGTGGCCAGGTAGCTCTCCTCCCAGTGCTAACTAGTTTGTAGTGGCAGTTAGCATTAGCTAGGCAAACTTAAATGTTTAGCGAACACCCTGAAGGGTAAAGCCAATCAGCCAATCATATTCAAAAGAAGGCAGGCAATATCTCTGAAACTCGTCAACTCACATCAAAACTATCTAGGTGGATAAATAGCACTACAGCTAAGAGGAAAAATATGTATTTTTGATTTTGTGGTAAACTGTCCCTTCAAGTTGGCTTGAACAAAGAACCCAGAGGCCCACATTTTATTCACTCTAATCCTGGATAGACCATGAAAATGGCAAGGAATCATGGATGGAGTGTTATCTGAAGAAGACAAGAGGGACAGAGATGGCATTTATTTGTATGCCGTTAATGCCTTTACAGAGAAGCTCATTCTGTAAATGCGTGAGCAGATTCACCATCTCATGACAGCCGTCTCTGTAGCCTCACTTGCCATGACATTTTGTTCCTTTGCTTGTAATTGATTTCTACTTCAATTTATTAATATAGCCTATGGAGCGCCTGGAGCACAACGCTAGTTATCAGCGGCCCACCAGGAGCTTAATCTCCTAAGATGAGCTGAATTAATAAGAGTGTTCAAGTAACATATTGATTACAGAATCAATGTCTGTTTCTTTGCACCATGCTCAAATGATTACTAAAAAATGGAACAGCATTAAGTAATAAGACAAGCCTCTTTTCAATCATTTTGCTTCAATCTTAATTTCAATAGGCTCTTCTTTGATTGATATTGTGTAAATCTTTAACCACATCTTTCACAGCAACAAGGGTTTCAAAGAGGCAGATTGTTAGATAGATGTTTTCCACCACCTCCAGGTTTTTATTGATGAAGCTCATATTGTTTTCTTCCAAATCAGCTCCAAAGCTTGTTGCACTGTGAGGGATGAATCACAGAGCAGTGAAGGGATTTTTGAAGAGGGGAGCCAGGTGGTTTCCAGGTCACATGATAGTCTTTTCTGCCTGCAGGCAGCTATGGATGAGAGTTTTTGCAGGTGATCCAGAGGTGAGTGATAGTTTCAGATATTCAGTGCAGATGTGCTATCAAGCAACAAGAGGCCATGATGGGATCAAATGTATTATCATCATCACGGAGCAATGAGTGGATGTGATGATAATTTTAAACTCCTTTTAGAAACATGTTGCACAAATAAGAAATCTGAGGAATCTGAGTGAATTCCTGTTGTTAATCCATTGTGCGCAATATAGCTGATGATACACATTTTACATCATTATATAACAATTCTTTTTTCTATTCTTCTGTTAAAATGCTTTCAGTCTGTACGATTACCCACAAACCACTCTCAATCTCCTGAATAAATTTCCATTTTTATACATCATAATAGTAAAGATACTTTTATACATGATGAAAGAGAAATAGAAAAGATATAGATCCGATGTACAGTACGTGACACGAGAAGTCTCTCCATAGTCGGTGATGGAATGTTACGAAGTACATTTACTCAAGTACTGTGCTTAAATACAAATTCTAGCTTCTTGTACTTTATTTGAGTATTTTTATTTTATGCCAATTTATACAGGAACACTTTATTTGAAAGGGGCATGCATAAGATTGTCATTACACTGCCATAACCACATCATGACACCTGTAATGAACATGAGGGCATTTTGAATTAATGTTAGACTGTTATCCTTAAGTGTCATTTGGTCAGTTTTAATGCAAAGTTGACATTGTGTAAGATGTCTTTGTTATGATAACTTGACATTACCCAGACAAAAAACTCTTTGTTACGACAACTTGACATTATCAAGACAACATAACCTGTCATTGTCCCTGTCAAGACAACTTTACAATATCATACTCAAAGAAACAGTTGAGCTTTATGTTTTAACATTACATTATTGTGTCATGTGTGGTTGGTTTTGGCACTGGCTGTCATGAGACCATTATAACTGTGTCATGAATATAAGCGGTACAGTTTGCCCTTGTCATGAACATGTTATTAAATGTTATAAAGCTAGTTTGATGACAGTACCGAGGTGATTTATCTTAAAGCTATAGTTGGCAATGTTGAGAGAGCTGTTGGAGAGCTAGCAAGATTTGAAAGCGGCACCTCCTTTAAGCTCCACCACCTCCTCCCCCTCCCGTCAGTGCTCCGTCCAAAGCCACGCCCCAGGTCGAGTAAAAACGCTCAATGCTCCGTGCAGGAAGCACAGATCCTATAAGTTTGATAAGCAGTATGTAGGCTACTGACGACCGGCTTACATCGACAGAGAAGCTAATGTTAGCATCGGGCTAATACGAGCTACAAAAGTAGCTAAGTTGGCAAACGTTACATATTTCATGAAAATAACAAATCCCCCCGAAGCAAAACAAATAATTACCTGTTCAGCAGAAAGACAGCAACCTCTGCATCACTTTTCAGGCCCTTCAGATGCCTCAGTTGTCTCCACCGCTCAAATGCTGCACCGATGTTGACTCTGGTTTGTCCTCTAGCTTTATCCAGAGCCTTTTTCATCACAGCCTTTTCTGCCTCCGGCTTTCTTTTCTTTGCCTGTTTAGCGGGGCGAGCCGTTACAAGTAACGCTGGAAGTGGTATTTTTGGCTGCATTTTCACTGCTATTGTACCCTTATGAGCTTATTCTCCTGCTTCTCCTGCTGGTATTTCTGCTGAGGAGTGTGCTGAATATTTCCGGCAACGGTGAAACGTGATGAGTGCGCACGCAGGGAGGAGGGAGGGACACAGGGGGGCGTGGGCAGGACGAGACATGAAGGCATCTGATTGGTTCCTTTCCATTCGGACCAAATGGCAGGGATTGGTCAGAGTTTTTACAGGCCTGTAACTGTAGCCTTTTATATTTTGACAACATCTCAGAGGCAAGTATTGTACTATTTACTCCACTACATTTGTCTGACAGCTTAAGTCACTTGTTACTTTTCAGATTATAATTTATCATACCCTTCCTGTCCAGTGAAACCATGTATTGTATTTCCAAATTGTGTGATTTTGAATACGCATGTTGTGATGAACTGAAGGATTATGTGTTCCTTTATGGGCTGAGAAGATTCTCCTACTTCTTATAAGTAAAATCAGTAACATTCGTCAGCTGCTGTTTGTGAATGCACCAGAAAGACAAATGATTGTTGAGTCAAATTCACAGTAAAATACTAACATTTTGGGTGGGTAAATCATTCCGAACACAGCATAATAATGAGAAAATAAGAAGGTACAGGCAGAGTGCAGGGTCTCTGTGGATGCAGGCGCTGCCACACACTGATGGGTTGTGGGTGATGATTGAGAGGGATGATTTTTATGAGTCTGTGCATTGTTTTGTTTTTTTAGGCTAAGCTCTGCATATGTTGCCTTTAAGCTTAATAAACTATTTAAAACCCTTTTGGATTAGCTGTAAAGTGCACTGTCAAAAAGCTGAAAACAGGGCTGTTTCGTTATATTAATCCATAAGCATCTTAAACAATAGTAACACTGACAGGGACCATTTCACTGCATAAGTACCTTTACTTTTCATACTTTTAGTACGAGTTGATAATACACACTCTTACTTAAAATGTATAATTCAAAGGATTTGTCAGTTGCTATTTGTAAATGCACCAGAAAGATAGTTGACTGTTGATTCTCATCATCAGGATGTCAAATACTGACATGTTGAGTTGGTAAAGAAAAAATAATGAGAAAATAAGCAGGTACAGATGGTCTAAATAAGGTTTTGAATGCAGGACTTTTACTTGTAGTTGAGTATTTTCACATTGTGGCATTCTTCCACCACTGTGCATATTTCACAATATGGTTAATGTTTATGTCTTATTTCATGTTTTTGCATAAACATCCCCTTTTCTTTCTAAATGGGCCATTTGGAAGCAATTTCTCCACAGTGCACTTAAAGCACAGCAAGCTTTAAGAAACAGCTCAGCAAAACATTGTTAAGTATCAGCTACATTATACAAACATATATCTAAACATGGTTTCAGTTTTAACAATCAGTTAACATTCTATAAATAAGTTTATTCTCACTAATGCTCTAAATATTTTGATCACAAGAGGTCCTTTAGGATTTTCATGCCAGTCTGTATTTGGCATGTTCATAACTCACCTCATTTAAAATAAGGCAACAGAAATGTCCAGTTTTATTATAGATAAACAGTACAAAACAGTATATAATGGATGCCTACACACACACACACACACGACAGCATGCATACATCCAACAACAGGTGAATCAGCAGACCATATCTGTGCACATCAGTAGGGTTTAATGAATCTGTGCTTCAGCAGCCTCAGCGGCTCAGCCTGAGTGCAGTGGGATGAACATTGCAGATGTCGAACCAGTGCTGATCCACCTCCTTGTGTGGCAGCAGGCCATTTCGCGGCAGAAAGGGCCGGCGCCAGCGTTCGCGGCTGCCCACCACCTGCCAGAAGCGCGTGCCCTTGAGTAGAAAGATTGCATTGTGGGTGTAGGAGAAGTAGGCAGCATCAATGTTGCCATCTGGATGGTCTCCGCTCTCCACTGCAGGGAAAACATCTCTGATGTTTTTGGGGAAGCCTCTTGCCAAGCTGTTGGCTTCCATGTCGAACGCGTACACCTGTTTGAACAGATAATTGTTTTGCCTCTTATATAGAAATCAATTTAATTACAACACGCAAACAAATCACAGAGGAAGTGTAGCAGGTTTGTTTGCATGAATATGTTCCCTCATAATGCTGAGAAACAATGAATTAGCTTGGGCTTTCATCTCTCCAAGACTTTGCATATTGTATATCCACTTCTACAAGCTAGCATTGTTAGATTACAAATCAAAGTAAACAGTCGCAGTCATTACAGTTAATTCAGGGCCGGACAAAGATTTTATGGGCACCAGGGCAAGAGTTAGCTCAGCTAACAGCTGAGCCCTACTGAGACCCCCCACGAGGACATATACCTAATACAGCTCATGTTTGGACCCCATTACCTCTTGGTTCCTGTCATTTATAGAGCACAGCACAGACTATACATGACAGTTTTATTATAAGCCAAGAAACTAACCAGTAGACCCATGTTGACCATGTTGAGGAAAAGATAGAAAAACCCTTGTAAGACTTTCCTATCACCTCCAATAGTAAAAGTTTGTTTTATCTGTATTGTAAATGTCTCATACTATGATTTATTGGCTGTCCACACCAAGAATTATAACTGTAACTATGAAAAATATAGTTCTAAAACTACTTGAGTTAGAACAATATTAGAACTATATTTTTTTTATAGTTATACTTCTTGGTGTGGACGGCCCTTTACTGATAAGGGTGGCCACTTTTCTCATACAACATAATTATAATAATTAAGTATGAATCAAGTAAACATTATGCATGTTGTTTATAAGTAAAGTGAATGGTAAATTGTTTTCTGTATATGTTCCACATAATGTTTGTAGGTTTTACTTATATTTAAACATGTCTTAGTTATTGCCTGTAAAATATATTTAATTTAAAGGTAAACAATTTTTTCATTATACTGTATGTTTTTATAGGTTTATGTCAGCCAATTAAAGTAATCACATCAGTATATATATAAAAAACATACTTTGACATTACACATATTTAGAGTATTTTATTGGATTTACTGTCATATACAGTGGTTTCCAAATAAGTTTTATATTAGATACATTTACTAAGGATCTTGTATTTGGATTGACACAAACCAGTGTTCAGTCAAAACACTGGTTCTCAACCTGAGGGTCCTGACCCCCACTAAGGCTCGCCAAAGCTCCACAGGGGGTCGCAAAGCCTTTTTGATTAAAAAAATTAATAAAAAACAGGCCTATAGCTCACCATTTCATTCATTTCTGTGAAGAAAACTAAATGAAACGGTCATATTTTTAAAGTTTAGACACTTGCACACTGCGTCTGTGGTCTGTGACACTGTGGCAGTTGCTTTTTTTTCTAGCTGGCAATCCAGCCTTGATTTAATCCCATAAACTCTCACTTAATTGGCCTTCTCTCACACAATCCACAAATCTATTACTGCTTCCAACCAAACTAATCTACGTACATCCTATGCACCTCCCCATGGCACATCACATGTAAAATCAAAGATAAGGAAAATCATTCTTACGAGAGTGTTTTTGAAGAAGTAGATGTGGGCGTTTCTCCTGTCGTAAAAGGCTGTGTCGATGGGACTGACCACCCCTGGGAAACCCTCAGAGATTACCCTTGGATAGCGGTGACCTTCAGGGTCCTGACTGAACACCTGGTCATTCTCATTGTCGTACCTCCAAAACTGAGTACCTGGACGCAAAAACAACATTCAACACACATATTTTTTTTTACCCTGTCTGTACACACAGTGTTTTATGTAGATTAAATCTTTTTATAGGTCTACCTTTAAAGAAGTAAACAGCATCTCTTTTCCTAGACCACACGTGCACATATGCATCCACTCCGTCCATGGGAATTCCACGCCAGCCAATCTGCAGAGCGACTGGATCTCCATAGCGCGTTCGGTTATTTCTGTTCTCATACAACCAGTACCAGCCATCTCTCATGAAATAGGTGTTAAAGCGGATGACCACCTCCCCATAGGGCGTCTTTTCCTTTCTGATCCAGTCAAACACTGTGTTAAATCGGCCTTTACAGCCTCCTGGGTTCAAACACAAGCACAATACAGAAAACAAATTGTGTCAGTCTATGTTCATAAACCTGAGTCTGTTTCTCTCTGGGTTTGTGTGCATATGTAACCACTAGATGGTGCTGTTACCATAGAGGTGCTGTATGGCTTTCCTGTCCATCCAGTCCACCTCAAAGGTTGACTCTTGGGGCAGATAACTGGGCTGCATTATGGAGCCTGGTCTGTAGATGTGGGGCAGGCCCAGAACGTGGCCAATCTCATGAACCGCCACCTCAAGTAAGAAATGAAAAATGCTGTTAGAACAAATTAACCTTTGATTATTCTATATATTTAGAACATATCAAGCTGTGCTGTGCTTACTTTGAGAAGGCTGATCCCGCTGCCAGCATTGGGACCAGTGAAATGTTCGTCGTCATCAAAGTGAATATCACCCAGGAACCAGGCATGGGCAAATTCCTGACCTGTGCCATCAAATCTCTGATTGCAACCCAGATGCCTTCCTGTGTGAAATATGGAGGCACAGAGTTAAAAAAAAAAAAAGATGCACTGATTTTTCTGTAAATTTAAAAATCATCCAGCTGTTTCTGCAGGAAAGACATACAGTTTTGGGGTACAAAACCAACATGTTTCTGCAAAAAGGTGGGAGTACTTCTTCCATCTCTTTATATGTTGTGTCTGACCTACCCGTGCCAAAGCCCAGCCTGATATCAACATCCTCCAGTGGGGAGCGCGTGTCCTCCACAAACTCCAGCGGAGACACCTCACTCCACATCCTGAAGGCCAGTCTGAAGATGTGCCTCTGGTCCTCAATAGACAGCTGACTGCTGTAGCCTTCTCCTATCAGCCTCCATTTCAACACCCTCTTAGAGAAGGCCATGTAACCTGTTTCACTCACATCTCTCTTCTGCCTGTTTTTGGACACTAGAGTGGCCAGGTGACGTTTCCTGCGTCGTACTGCTTTGCTCTGATGGATGTTCGCACTGGTATTTACCGTCTGACTGTCCATGCTGTTATCATGTGAGCTGTTTAGAGAAGTGTTATTCAAAATGTGATCAAATAAGTCAAAGTCTGTTGTGTAATTCCCACTGGTGTCATTATAAATGCCCGTGAGGACACTTTCTGTATCATTTAAATTGAATATGTCGTCTTCAAAGACAGTACCCAAAGTATTAGTTGCTGTGTTGTTACTGTCAGTCTCATTAAAAGTGTCACTGAAACTGTTTCCAGTATCTGAGGCACTGCTGTTCTCAGGTTCTACAGGGCTGTTCAGGTCAGTCTCCTTGTCGGGGACCCCACATCTTGGTTTGTTCATCGCCACCTTGGTGGCCTCATCTAACACACCTGTGACAGGCAGGCCCGACACCCTCTGAAACTCTTCAAGCGCTGAAATAAACACTTGGCTCTCAGTTAAAGTGTTGTGGTTATTTTGATCTCCATCCCGTGGAGCATTCCTTGAATGATGCACTGAAGTTCCTTCTTGAATCATGTCTTGAAAGTCATCCAAGAAGTCATCAGAAAAAGAGGCGTCTGAATCTTCAAACTGGATCTCCTCCCAGTTCACCGGCTTAATGAATCCATATCTAGAGAGAAATAACTATAACAAGACATGGGTCACAATGTATGGCTCCTGTGATCAATCAAAAAATGGCTAATCTAATAGATTTTTTGGAAAAATTGTGAGATTTTTTACCTCAGCTGTGTATTTGTCTGTTATAACTTCAGCTTGGTGAGAATTAAGGTTCTGGACATCAGAATGATCCCGATTATGGAAAAGTTTCTCCGCATCAGCTGAGCTAATGCTCGTCCAAAAAAGCAAAACTATCAGCTGGATCAGAGTCAGCATCGTGGCGTCAGTATATACAAGAGAGGTGATGGGAAGTAAGAAGCCACCGTGCTTTATAGGCAGACCCTGACTTTCTCCACACCCATCTAAAGGTGCGACTCTCTGGAGATATGCCCTCAGCCCTGTGTGAAAAGTAAACCTGTCTTTACTGTCTCCAACACCTCAATTTCACTGAACTGTATGGATGTGTTACACACGCTCCAGTGGTTTTAAATGGACTGTTGCTGACCCGTGGAAAGAAGGTAAAACCTTCACTTTCATGTGGACAATAACAGTTTAGGACTGTCATGGCTTCTGCAAACACCGGCTTTGAACAGGACAAACACTCGAGTGTTTGACAATAAATAAGCACTGACCAAACCCTCCACATCATCACACTGGCCCAAGTTTATTCAAAAACAAATGCTACATTCACTTATTGAAGGCCATTTCCACCAATGTGATGAACAAAAAGATGAGACATCATGATGATGAGACGACAAAACAATTTCTTCCTTACCCCAAAATAATGAGACACTTTCTCAGAATAATGGCTTAGATTCATTTTGAGATACTAAGTCATTATCTGTAAAAGGTTTGTCATTATTTTGATACTAACTCATCATTTTCAAATACTAACTTATTATTTTTTAGATACAAAATCATTATTTTGAGATAGTCGCTCTTTATACTAACTCATTTTTTTGATAAAATTCTCATTATAATGACTTCCAGAATCTTTTTTTTCCCATCACATTTTCAGAAACAGGCTTCCATATTGACTTTCTTGAGCAAGCTTAACATAAATAGCATTAAAATTATGTTAACATTTTTGAGGCTTTTCTGGCACAAAAAGCTACTTTTTCTCAGTGCAAATTAGCTTATTTACATACAAAAGTGATAAGATGAGGGGAAAAGTAAAGCAGACAGATGACAATATATATAAATAATGCAGAATATAGAAAGAGAGAAGATAAAGTGGATGGATTTCAGAGGCTGTGGGTGGTTACTGTAGAGCTTTGGCTATCGCTGCTGCCAGGTGTTCAGCTGTTGGCTTCTCTGCAACACAGCTGACACACAGACCCTCTGCTGTCATGGCGTCTTGTGTGGTGGGCCCTATGGCAGCAAACTGGAAACAAAGAAGTTTAAGTGACTGTCAGAGGTACTGAAGATCAGATTCGGGTATTATTTTGTGTGTGACTCTGTGGAGGCTGTACCTTCATCTGAGTCAGCTGTTCCCCCGACAGCCTCCGCACCACATCCAAGCAAAACTTCACTCCTGACGGACTGAAGAAAGCTATGCTGGCTGGCGTGCCCTGCAAATGTACAGACAAATGATCAGCTGCTACATTTAAAGAAAACAGTAAAATCTCTAAAATGCAGTAAGTGTGGGTGTTTTACCTGCTCTGTGTAGTAGTTCTTCAGATTTTTCTCCAGATCTGGATGTTCAGCTGTTTGATAGACAGTCAGGGTCTCTAGGGGCACCCCTGGAAACAAAGAAACAGATCCCGACAGTGATAAAGGTAGCACAATTATTATTTTATAATTAGAGTAACCCCAGTGGGACTTTTATCACCTTGAGTTTTAATCGTGAGGCACAACAAGGGAAAATGCTTACCATTGTCCCTTAAAGCCGTAGGCAAGACTTCCCTTTTGATTGAGCCACAGGGGAAAAAGAGCGGTGGAATATTTGTGTCCTCTCCTATGATAAGAAGTAAGTGTAAGGTCATCTCAGTGATCAGAACAATTAATAATTGTTTCTATTAAGGTGAACTGTGAAGGATGAGGGAGTATAAAATAATATCGTACGTTCAATGATAACACGTGAAAGGACCTCTGCCGTCCCCGTGTCCTCGCCCAAAGGGTTCAGACCCAGATTTCGTACTATGCAGGAAAAAAACACAAAAAGGATTGTTAAAGAGTGTTGATATCAGCAACATGTACACAACTCATAAAAACACTGACAACAAAAAGACTGACAGTCGCCGTAGAAAGAAGGTAAAGCACACGTCAGGAAGGTGCTGCACCTGCTCGTTTTCTAAAGATTGTATATATTCACTGTGTGTCACAGCAAACTGTGACCTGTGTACAACCTATTTCCAAATGACTGAAGGTAGTAAGATCACTTCACACACTTCTGTTACCACCACACCAGGTGCCTGCCACACTCTGCTAGAATTAGCATTAACATAACAAGGGTTTATAAAAAGCACAAAGCCAAAATCCAGTATTCATCCTTCAAAAAAGAGCCATAAGAATTGTAAACAGAACCACTTAAAGAGAACCAACAAACCCACCAAAATTTAAAGACTTGGTTGACTTCAACATTGTTCAAATCATGTATAAGGCAAAAAAAATAAATAAAAAACAGTTATTACACAGTGGTATACAAAAACTGTTTAAAATGAGAGAAAGTCAACATAATTTAAGAGGTAATTAGTGAGGACTGATGCTAAAAGTCATAGCATTACAATCCAAAGAATTACTTCATGAAATGAAATTATGCACATCACTAAATACCTTCAAAAAATGTTTAAAAATAACATCCTGAACGGATATGGGATGGATGAACAGACAGGACAAGGGAGCTAGCACTGTAAAACAGAGGACAAGTAGGTTTGTTTTATTCTCAAGCTGTATTTTGTTTCATTTGAATTGATTGAATTGTGTATGGTCAAAACTGGAGCAAAAGCTGGAATATTCACATTTAACAGAAAGTTTATTGATGAAATATAAAAAAGGGGGGTATGGTAAGCATCAACTTCTTCCTGCTCCTTTTCTGCTGAATGTTTGCTGTTAAGTTAATGATAATTCTTGTTTTGTTTTTTCTAATTTCTAATTTTATTTTATTTTTATATGTTTGACATAAATCTAAACTAATCTAATCTGAAAGCACTGGGATGGAAAAAAGATTTGAAGAGGTAAGTGGTTTTATATGCGACTATAACTCACCTAATGCAGCAGTTGCCTTCCCAACCACATATATGGACTTGGCGTTCCACTTGTCTTTCACAGATCTGGTCCATTCTGAATTCATAATTAGGAAAATGATAATATTTAAACAAGGAAATCATTTGAAATTTCAGTTATCGGTCTAGAAACACCATGCACACAACTGACAGACATTTAAAGTGGATAGAGACCATTATGTCATAAGGTACAGGGTGCAACAACTATAATTTATTTGATTTCTCTCACCTTCCCTTCTCTCTTCTGCTTCTAAGCACATCTTCACAGCCTCCACTGCTCTTGGACTGGTAAATATGAGGCCTCCATGCTTTTCTGGTTGGAAAAGCTGAAATAAGAGGACAATGTATATCATGTCAGATGACTGATATCTCTAACTCTCAGAAACCGGTTCATGCTTCCATCTCAAGCAGGTTAGACTACTGTAACACTCTATTTGCACGATTATCCAAACAGTCAGTAGGACGGCTCCAGGCTCATTCAAAATACAGCCGACAAAGTCCTTACAAGTGCACGTAAATTTTAACATATTAACCCACTACTGAAATCACTTCATTGACACACTGTACAATATAGAATCAACTTCAAAATCCAAACTATAATACACTATGTACATACATTCATAGTAAATACAATACATAAATAAATGAAAATACATAAATGAAACAAATACAAATTCAATACTGAAACAATGGACATTACCTTATCTGACAAGGTGTTTAATGAGACAAACTTAAAGGACAGCACAGGGATTAGGGTTGCTTTATGTCCATGTGATGCCAGCTCCTGTGGAATCAAAGTAATAAATTCCTGTCAAAATTTGACACTGCTGTGAATGCACGTATGCAGACAGGACTGTCAGAAACATGTGATTTAGTGTGCATGTATATCTACCTTAATATAGGGATCAGGTCCAGACTCTCCCTCTCTTGGCTCTTTGAGAAGCAGCACATGCATCTTGACCTTTAAAATACTGGATCCGTAAAATAAATAGGGACGAATACAAGAGAACAAAACAGAAGTGAATATGAATGCTGCTGTCAAAAATGCAGAAGCATGAAACTCAAAACTGCAATGACAGAGAGGACAGAGGGTGTGAAGACACAGCGAGCAAAGCTACACCCAAAAACATGTCATATGCAGCCTGCTGATAACAATAAGGTTGAGTCACGATTATTGGACTGTATATTTGTCGTTAAAACGTGGCTAATGTCTTCTTGTATGTTATTGTTTACATAAGGAAGACACACTGAATGACAGTATAGCTACAGTAACCGTCAACTTAACAGAGGCTGCCCGTAATGCCGAGTGATAGTACGCGACTAATGTATCTTGCTCGTGTCATACAATCATATGAACTACAAAAAAGATACAAAATATTGCAGAATTTCATTTACCTTGAGCTGTGTCTTACGCTAAGTGCATGACTAGTTTAGCTAAGATCGAGAAGGGGAGACCTAACATTGAATATTTGACAAATCTTCAAATTTCACTTTATGTGTAGGGAAAAAAAGATTATTTATTTATACATATTGTTTAATAATCACACCATGTGTTGTAAATAGCTATTCAGTACAATAATATAGTAGTTAATGTACAGTTTAAAATAATCCCCATCCCCCTTTTCTAAAATGGTTGGTTCCATTTTATCAACGAGGAAACAAGCGGTCATGTCTATGAGGGAACCCCAGGCCCGCGACAGATCTCGCGAGAGTCTTTATTTTCAATTATGATATTTGCCTAACCCTAACTGAGTATTTTCTTTCCCTAAACCTCCTTAGATCTTAACCACAGCGCTGTCACATTATAAAGCATGATTATTTTGTACAACCCTCAGTAAAGAAACAACGCACACAACATCTCGCGAGACTTTTGTGAATCAAGGGTTCTCTTCTGGATACGACCGCGACAAGCCAACATTGCGGCTCCCACGGATGAAACAGCAAGAGAGAAGTCGTGTTCGTTTGGAGCCAAAATGGCGGCTTGAGCGTTTCGGTTTCCTACATCGCCTGTGTGGTTGAACTTTAAGCTGCGCCCCGCCCACTCCGTTGACACGTGTGTTCCCTGTTTGCAGCATGGCTTCTTCAGCTAAGAGGAGAGCAGTGGGTTTGGGTGAAAATCCCGAAGAAAGTGACAACAGCTCCGATGAGAGTCCGGAGGAAGGTGATGATTCCGGGGAGGAGGACAGCGAGGCATCGGAAGAGGAAATCAATGAGGTAAAAGAACCAGCAGTTCCTTGAATGTTAATTCATTGCATGGCCTGGCTAGCCAGCTAGTTAGCACGCTAACTCAGCTGTCGGCTAATAACAGGAACATACAGTTCTTTTTCAACATTCATTCCTCACTCATGTTTCAGAGAACCGGGCTTAATTTCTTAACTTTAAGTTATTTCCCGTTGTTGTCAACCAGAATTGAAGAGATTACTAAACTAGACAAACCGATTTAACCTACTCATGTAGTTACTTTACCAAAGTATGATAGTAACTGTAGTCTACTTTGTAGTAAGTGAACGTATTTTACAGTGCACATGAGAAAAAAAATTGAAATCACTCATTCAGTTAAACAGTATGAAACAGTATCCCGATTAAAGTCGAAAGAAAGTAAGTAAATGTAATGAAATACTTTAAACGCAGACAGGCAGTTTTATTGTTTTAATTCATTCGGTTAACAGAGGCAAATAATATTACACATAACACTCGACAATATTTAGACATTTAGAAATAAAGATAAAATAGAATAAATAAAAACTGAAGAAAAAATAAATAAAATTAACAATATAGAAAGTTTTCAGTCACACTTAGCCATAACAAATCTTATCCCATTTTATATTGTGTTGATTTACTTTGTAATGGTTTGTAGCAATTATTTTCCAAAATAAATTCAAAATAAATCAGATGAGTTCTTGAGGAGCTTTAAATATAAAGAAATAACTTAAAGAATAATTGTATTTATCTGAGGCAGAGCTGCAAATATCAGTTATTTTCATTATCATTTAATCTTCAAATTATTTTCACAATTAAATCAATTAATCATTTAGACTATAATTTTATTTTTTTTTAAATGCTCATCGGTCATCACAATCTCCCAGAGCCCACAGTGAAATCTTCAAATTACCTGTTTTGTCCTATCTACAGTCCAAAACCCGAAGGCTCTTCATCTAATGTCATAAATGACAAAGAAAAGCAGTAAATCCTGACATTTAAGAAGCTGGAACCAGCAAATGTTTGACATTGCTTGAAAAATGAAAGTTAGTTGATTAGCAAAATAGCTGGCAACTACTTCTCAATTATTCAACTGACCATTGTAGCTTTAATATAGGGACAGCTTTTATCCTTACCCCGAATGTGATGTTTAAAGATGTGATTTTCGAGTGGCCTTAGCCAGTTTTGGATGTTGATCCAGAAATTTGGGACGTAAGAACACAAATGCATCTGGTCCACATATTACTCTTTACAGCATCTATATAATGATGATTGTTCAGTATTACAAAATTGAACTTTTCTGTTGTTGTTAACTGTTCTCTGCTTTGTTATTTTTTCACGTTCAGGAGGTTGTTGTGGACTTTGAAGCCCACACTATTTCAGACAACGACTTCAATGGCATCAAGAAACTCTTACAGCAGGTTTGGGACATTATTCACATTTTGCATCTAAATTATCATGTTTTTACATAATGGGTTGGGCTTGAGCCTGTCTTCACTGATGTCACCTGTGCTATGTTTACATGCAGGTCTTCCTGAAGGCTCATGTAAATACATCAGAGATGACAGACATCATCATTCAACAGAATCATGTTGGAAGTGTCATCAAGGTGAGTTACTCGACACTTAAATCTCATCACACACGGCTTTCCAGACGACTCTCCAGCAGTTTCAGCTCTGTTATTTGTTCACTTTTCCTTTCACTTTTCTCCAGCAAGCTGACGTTCCAGAGGACAGTGACGACGACGACCCAGACGAAGTGTTTGGCTTCATCAGTATGCTCAACCTTACAGAGAGAAAGGTAACACCACACCAACCTTATAGATGAATTTGATACTTGGTGCTCTGATAATGTAGAAATTAAGGCATGTGACGCTAGTTGATTTAACATTTTATTGTGTGTCTGTTGTTGTTGCCAGGGCGTGCAGTGTGTGGAGGAGGTGAAGGAGCTGATCATGGATCAATGTGAGAAGAACTCTACTCAGAGCGTGACAGAACAGCTGGAGCAGATCCTCAGTGACACCAGCAAGCCTGTGGGGTTCCTGCTGAGCGAGCGCTTCATCAACGTGCCTCCACAGATCGCCCTCCCTCTGCACAAACAGCTCCAGTGAGTTCTACTCTGTCCCTCCTCAGTATTTCCTCTCAGGGGGAATTCGACTCGTGAGAGTCGGCAGCAAGTTTTGTTGAATACATTTGAGTTCTTCACAGTAAGTTTTTTACAGTGCATGTGTTTTCACAAGCTCAACCAAAAGTAGGAACACAAATTGATATTCATGTTGGGGTACTGTGTTCAGTACCCATTTTTAATCAGCTTCATCTCAATAGAACCAGAGCCACAACATCCTGGAAGTATTGGCCAGAAATGTCTGTGTTTGTGGAGGCAGTAGCCAAACTACATCCGAACCTTGAATCAGGCTGATTGGTGTGCAGTTTGCTGGCTGAACTGCATTGCTGAAGCTTTTTTGTGGACTGAAATTGGTACTAGACCTGATGGTGCTTTGTGAAGGAAAAAAAATGAAGATGGGATGACTGCTTTTTATGAGCGCATTTAAATTTGAAATAATTGTTTACGATTCAAATCTGATTCAGTGGTTTGAGTAGAAAAATGAAAAGCATCCTTTATGGTCAAAAATAAAACAGTTTTTGAAAAGTGTTCTGTGCAGGAAAATAAATCAAATGTATTTCTGTCCTCCAGGGAAGAAATTGCTGAGGCTCAGAGGACGAATAAGCCCAGTGGGAGATGCCACTATTGTCTGATGATCAGCAAGACCTGCAAAGAGACGAGCAAGAGTATCCCAGCCAGAGGAGGAGCTCCCAAAGAGGAATACATGTTTGTCAATGCAGAGGAGGAATTCTTCTATGAGGTAAAAGCAAGCAGCATCTCATTTTCGAGGGGGTCCTAAAATAAAATATATAGAGTATTTTGATAACCCTTTAGTTCTTTAGATGTGAGCTGAGCTTAAACAAAATATCTACAAACTGTGTTTTACAGTCTAAATATTTTTTGATGGACATGTACCTTCAAAGAACAAAGGAGTAATGTTGAAGATTTGTATTTGTGTCTAAATATTCTTGAAAATCTGAACATTGTCTGTATTCTCCTTTCAGCAAGCCATCATCAAGTTCCACTACTCGGTCCAGGAGGAGGCAGACTCCTGTTTGAGCGGCAGGTGGTCGTACGACGATGTCCCCATGAAACCTTTCAGGACAGTGATGCTGATACCAACGGACAGAATGCCTCTCATTATGGACAAACTCAAAGAATACCTAACTGTGTGAAACTCACAATAAACTAAGGCGCCTGTGCACAAACTGAAGATCTCCGGGATCATGACAATGTTTGATATACAGTTTAAAGACTCTAGAAGAAAATGTTGTATACGTGACATTTCGTAAATTGTTTTCTGGAGTTATCTTTTTTTAGATTCCTGGTTCACTTACGCATACTGCTTACGCTGCAGAAATATATACGGTTTTATCATGTAAATATGAATACAAACACAGCAAGTCGTTTTTAATCATTTTATTACAAGATTTGAACAAAGACAGCTGAATATTGTAAATCTTTTGTTAATGACAACAGCTGATATGTGTAGTCTCAGCAGATAGAAGAGGGAGGGATGTTTCATTCAAGTCAAATTACTCATTTGTCCTTGATGATATAACTTGGTAGAACATTGATTTTCACAAATTTCAACCGGCTTTTTGACATTAAATCGAACATACAGAACCAGGATCTTGAATGGGGTTTATCTGTGCCGCTCTACCAAGGATTTCCCAATAATGCATTTCTGTAGATCTCCCGCCATTGATTAATAATAAATGCATTATGTATCTTAATGCTTTGACAATCATTTGCTTTCCTCATCTGGCAACATGTCAACTCATACACAATGTTGTTGTGAAAGGTAACACTTCCAAAAAGGACAGCTTTGCATAAGAAACAAGTGAAAGGAAGTTGCAGGTGACTTCTCCAGCAGCTTGTACCTGCATCAAAGTGTTCGACCATCTCTTTGAATCTGCGTCTTTCTTGGTTATGTGCACAGGAGGTGTGATGGGATGTTTTTTTCCCCTCCCTTTAAAGTATTGCAACAGACGACATCCATCTGTAGCCCCTCTGCTGCTCATTAAAGTCTAAAAATCTAAACAGCCATCAGGATATTCGCATTTCCAGACAGACGGTGTTGAAAGGGAGCGCAGAGCCAGGGAGAAGGGTGAAAAACAAACAAAACGTCCATCAGATGCCAGCACTCAGGAAAAAGGATGTGCTGGACCACAACTAATAAAAGGTGTTCATGATGTTCTACATTCTGCAGCATGTAACCTCACTAGACAACATCGTCAGCCTTTGCTTTTGTACATTTGACCATCAGAGCAACTTTAAAGCAGTGTAATAATATTACAGTCCCTGGTTTGCATAGACTTTAAACATTTTACAAGCATAGTATGTATTTGGTGGCAAGATTACAGCCCAGATTTTCACATTTATGATTTCCAATCATTGGATCACACATCTGTCGTAAGTCTGCGGCACCACTGCCCAACTGTTAGCGTCTGTGCTGATTGTTGTGGCTTTTTGTTTCTCCTCTTTACTCTTTCTTGATCCATCTGGGTCCAACATGTCCTGCAGTATGTCTTTACTTTCACTAGGGGGCAGATTGTAGAAGAAGTAGAGAGGTGCCATTTGAATGAACCTGAAGTGATAAATGGAAAAGACATGAGTTGGAAAAGATGAAAAATATGATAAATACATTTTTTATATATATAGAAAACACAGCTACTGTGGAGATTTTAAGAGGATTAAAAAGATTTAAAATGAAAATATGACCAAATGGCTTAGTTTTACTGTAATACCAAAAACAATCAAAACATGTTTGTCTCAACACTGTGGTGCATGAAAGCATAATCCATGAGAACTCAGTTCTAATCTGATTGTAAACTATGGACTCCAAAGTGCCATGAAAGAGAATAAATCTGTAAAATAATAAGAATATAAATGTGGAAATATTAAAGGAATAAATAAAAGAATAGGTAAATAAAAAATGCCGAAATACAAAGAGAAATAAAAGAATAAATAAGTGAATAAACATGGAAATATAAAAAGAAATGAATAAATACATGTAGGAATAAAAAAAATAAACCAATGGCAAAAAATATTTTTGCCAGTGGTTACTTAAAATAAATTTATATAAATAAATATAGACAGAAATAAATTAAAGCCAGAAAATAAACAAAGATGGCCATAATTATACATTTTATTTCTTTATACCTCAATTTATATATTGTTATATTTATTTCCCTTCATATTTCATTTTTTATTTGCTTATTTCTATTTTAACTTTTTCCCTTATTGTTATACAGATTTTACTTTTTTATGGCACATTTATGACTCTATAATATACATAATATTTTACTACCTGCATTTGTCTGCCTATTTATTAGATCTCATATTGCTAAGAATTTATTTATTTTGTGATTCTCTTTTACATCTTTTTTTAATGCTTTTTTTTTTGCCTGTGTTGTTTTTTAATGCCACACTCTAAACACTTTGAGATGCATGTTATGTATGAAAGGTGCTATATAAATAAAAGTTGTTAGTTGTTAGTGAGCTGGAAAAGGGACAGACTTACACTTGAGGGGAAATTTCAGACACCGTCCTCATGCAGTTGTTCTCTGACAGGGTGTATTCGTGGAAAACCACCCACTCTGGAAGCCCCAGCTTGTGTGACTGAGCCCCGTAACTGGAGAACGGATGCACGTGGGCCACATGCTTGTGTGCTAGAATGAAGTAGTTCCCTGATCCGTCCACGTCTCGAGCAATCTGCAAGTGAGAAAGACACTGTGGACTTAGATTCGGTTGAATTGCTGGACGGAGATTCATTCAAACTGACAGTTAGTTTGCACAGACCTGCATGAAGAAGCCAGCCAGCAGGGCTCTCTTGATGTTGTGGGTGTTGGTCTTGGTTCCGAAGGACGGCTCGGAGATGGGAAGCTCGATCCTGTTCAGAGTGTCAGTCAGCTCTGATCGGATGGCCTCGGCTGTCTTCAGAGCGGAGTGATCCAGGAAATAATCCTGGCACCACTTTTCAGCACTGAAGTCTGAAACATACAGTGACATAGTACTTTGGTCAAATCCAGGCATTCCTTCAAACTCAAAAATATGGTCACAGTATGGAACTTACATAAAACTGCATTTAAAACAATGGACCCTTTTCACAGTAAACATATTGATATGAAATGTTAGGGTAAACACAGCTGTTACTAATGATACGAATTAATTAATTCAATGATAAAATGATTTAACTGCTCTTTAAAAGTACTGTAGCAAACATCACCTGATCAAAATGTCATATTTTAAAGCAGTGATCGTCAACTGGCCCAAAAAAGCCTCTCATCTGGCCCACAGAATACCCACTGATCAAAGTATTATAGTATTATATATTTACAGTATTAGTATAGTAATATAGTTGACTTTTATTACAAAGTAGTCACAGGAAATGCAACGTGTCAGTAAGCTCAGCACTTACTGCTATTGTTCATCCAACATACATCTACAAATGGAGACAATGGCCATTTTCATTTTCATCATTTGTTGACAGGGGATGAGTTTGAAATATTTGCAGGAAGTAACAGAACAAGGAGCAGCAGCTACAGTGAGCTGTTAGATGAAAAGCTGCAGGGGACAGTCCTTTCACTGTGCCCTGCTGTTCGCAGATTCACGCTGTGTGCAGCCTAAAATCAGATCATGGTTGCTCACAGAACGATGCTGCCCCCAGAATTCTGCGACTAGTATTAAACCACATATGCTGTTACCAGCAGCGGAGTGATATTTCCTGCCAAACAGGACTGCAATCTGCAAATAGGTTTTGAATTACAAATTTTAAACCACCACTCCTCAGTCAACTCCTTCCTTGGCGCAGAGGTCTGAGAGTTTTCTAGTTAAGAACCTAGTTATGGAGTCTGTTCAGCACAGATTCAGAAACTCTGCAGTAAGATTGCATCAAGGTCAGTAAGTCATGCCACATGGGAAATATGTTTCAAAGTGTACTATTTTCCTGAAGAGTAAATTCCTGTTCACCAACTGTGTCTTACATTGTTCTCTCTGGCTTTGTTTGAAGGCGTTGTAGATGTTGATGAGGGTGAAGTGATCGCCTTCAGGGTGCTGGAACTTTCTGTGACACTGGACGGCCTCGTGGGTCATGCCAGCAGGTGGCTCCAGGAAGCAGCTTGGCGCTAAAAGACAAGGAAACAACGAGGTCAGCAACACTGAGACAAGCCACTCTGACCAGCGACCATCTGGTTGAGTGTCTGAGAGAAACTGCACCGTTGTATGAGCTACGACGACGACATCCATCTGGTCAATCCACAAACCAATTAAAGGATCATCACTCATAAGGAGGAGTGCTTTAAGAAATCTTATTCTGATTAGAAAGTTGAGCGCACATGCATACCTGACAGCATCGCCGCGATCGTCAACATCTCGCTCACGCAGTCGAACTCGCAGGACGCCAGCAGCGCCTTGGCCATCTGAGGGTCCAGAGGGATTTCAGACATTATGATGCCAATCTCAGACAAGTTGCCATCATCATCTAAAGCGGCGAGGTAATCCAGCTCCTCCAAGGCCTGCATGAGACCTTCGGGATCTGCAGCAAGGACACACAAATTCCATAAATCAAAATGAGAGAATCCCTATGGGGCATATGAGGTATGCATCTATACATCTTTGTGGGGGTATTACTTATACTTAAAGCAACTTTATGTATTATTTGAAAACTCCCAATGCTGAGCCCCCCACTGCCCCCTTCAGTTGTGGTATCCAAAAAGTAAATAAGAACACAAGTAAACATAATGATATATGCATATTAGGACAAGTAACTTCCGTGACAAATTCTGCGAGAATATGGAGATATTACAGTATATTTGGCCTGTTCTTCCTCTTCATTGTACTCGTCTGCTGCTGCCCTGACAAGACCTGTTGTGTAATCGTTAATGAGCTGGCCTCTTTTAGCCTGCTCTGTTCACGTTAGGGCGGGTCAGAGCTCAGACAATAGTTAGTAGCAGGGTCCTGTCAGCTCAGCTAAATCATGGCTGACTGGGCCCAAACAGCTACACAGAGCAAATTCATCTGTACTTCCTCTAGCCAAAAAAACCCTCCCTCATGCACCTCTGTGTTGACTGTGTTTTAGGGTGGGAGAGAGGAGATTGGCTTTGTGGGAACCAGTAACCTGAGAATAAAAATGCTTTAAAAAATAAATAAATAAATAAAAAAATCACAAATCATGTTTCAATTTATGCAGTTTCCACTTGCATGCTAACCTGGTCTGTCGATGAAATCACACTGTCCCAGACCAGCTATCTCGATCCTTTTTAGGAAAAGGACTGTTGGAGTAATGTTGGACTCCAAGATCTGCGGGGAGGTCTCTGCAGGAGGCTGGCTGTCTTCTGGATACAGGCAGAAACATTTACCTAGGAAATAAATGGGACAATATTCAGTAAAGCAAGAAGCTGATGCACTTAGTTGTCATTTTACATTAAGCTATTTGATTAACTGTGAAGTTGTTTCTTCGGGATTATTACAGAACAGATTCAGAAGCGTGGGCTTGTGTCACATGACTTGGACTCATCAGACTTTGAGTCACAAATTTGCTGACTTATAACTTCGCTTGGATCCTTTTGACTTGAAAATACTTTAATACCTTCCCCCATGCCCAAAGATTAAAAAGCATGTTATTTAATACATGTGCAACAAGTCATTTAATTTTAATTTTTCATTGCCAGCAAGTTGACCCAGATCAACTTTGTTTTAATCCATTCCAACAGCATCCAATCAAGTTTTAGGAGAGAACCATATAGAGCCAACATTACATTACTAAGCTGGGACTGGTCATTTTTGATTTGGGACTTGACTCCAAGGCTTGAGACTTATTTGTGACTTGCAAAACAATGTCTTGGTCACACTTTGTGTATCGGTTGATACAAATGACAGAAATTTGACACAAGGGACACTAGTGGGAAGTGACATTGTCCTATTTCAGGGCTAATAAATTACGTGGTTTCGGATCAGTGCATAGATTTGCATACTCCCTGATACCCAAAGTTTTAGGCTATATCGGAGGCATTTCCAGTATCATTATTGGAACAACCCTAGCCAAGATTCTAGGTTGTTTTACCATGTTTAAGTCTGATTCATGAAACCCCTTTAACCTTTCATACTGGTTCAAATTACAGTCCACCAAGAAACATACCTGTTGGTCCAGACAGCTGCTTACGTAGGTCTGCCTGACATTGACTGATGGGTCGAAGTACCTCTGAGTTTGCTCTTATTCTTGGATTGTACACCTACAAAGTCCAAACAACATGCCAATTAATATCAGTATATTACTCTTTTAAGGTAGATGGATTTTGTTAGAAATATCATACCATCTTTTTCTGGACTGCTGTGTCAATGACAAAGTTGACAGACTCCGTAGGCCACCACATATCCTCCCCCTTTTGGGTAGAAAGGAAAACCCTCCTGGACCTCTCTGAGGCTGGTTGCTCAGTCAGGGCAGACAGTTGCCCTTCCTGGCTTGGACACAGGACCACAGGCACCATCTGGCCCAGCTCTGCTCCCAGCCTGGTGCCTTCCTTCTGGAGAATGCTGTGAGCACAATGAACCTCCTGCAGAAGAGATTACAAGCCAAGCAGGGGATATTTGTAAACTAGTCTCAGCTGTGGTCCAATGAAATCACTTAAAAGAATTTCTTACCTCAGCTGAGGCAAAGAACACAACAACATCTCCGTCCTCTTTGGTCCGATGGATCTCCAGCACCAGTCTCAGGGCTGAGTAGAAGTAATCTTTGTTGCCACTGTTGCTGTGGACCACCTCAGCAGGAGATGAGGCCTCCAGGCTGATGAGCGGGATGCTGCCGTAGTGGCTCAGCAGCTTGTTGGTCATGGGCGGGATGGCGAGGACCACCACTCTGAGTTCAGGCCGCTGCAGCAGGATGTCCTTGAGGAGACCCAGCAGTATGTCTGTGCTAACTGTCCTCTCATGGGCCTGGTCGATGATAATGACCCCGTAGTGCTCCAGGAAAGGGTCCGACATCATCTCTCTCAGCAGCATATCGTCAGTGCAGTACCTGAGTGATAAAAGACATCAAAGAGGTTAACATTATAAATGTAACGGTAATATACAGATTTTTTTCACAATTTTCTTGAGTCTTATAGTGAGTGCAGTTGGAGTACAAACATGTCCCCTTCCAAGGTTTGGGGTATTCACGTCTTTTGTTACTTTTTTGATTCAACCATTGAAAGATTTCCCTAAGATATACTAAAACCGTGCAACAGTAACACAAGGTAAAGTCAGCAAATAAACTCAGCAATGTCAGTGACCCTGCAACTAAACCTTCCTAACATTAGCTAACATTATCCACCATGAGCTAGCTGCTAAGCTAAGCAAGGCTCTAGCAACAGGGTCTGTCCATTGTTCCGAAACCCTGATAGTCCAAAACATGTCCCGTTGGACTGAAGGCTCATTTGTCTCACAGCCCATTATCTCGAAAAACAAACGCTGATTGCTCCAAAGACCCACTGGTCCGAAAATATGCATGAAGTTGTTAGCTCAGTGACTGCCGTGATGCTGTCCACGGCGCTGAATCAGCTGGACTATTTTTGGACTCCTGGGGTTTTGGAATAAAGGGTCATTGTAACAATGACGGTTTCAACACTCCTGCGAGTAGTAAATGAAGAAATAGTTTGTTTTATTACATCTGCCAAGGTGGTTATGTTTTTGTTTCATTTTGTCTGTTTGTCCATTTGTTTGTTTGCCAGCAGGATTATGGAAAATATTCTCGCCCGATTTTCATTAACAAGTGTTGATGGGTGAAGCACGGGCCAAGGAAGAACCCATTACATTTTGTGGTGGATCTGCATCACAGGGAGGTTACACAAATTATTTTTCACATCTGTCAAAGGTGGAATCATTAGGATTTGTTCTAGGTGTTCGGAAACACACCAGAAAGATGACTTGCCTTGCGCTCTCCGAGTGCCCCTCTAGCTGTTTCTGAGTTAAAATTCTCATTTGTGAGAGGAACACAGAGTTATCTCTTCATTTACAAGATACACAAGTCAAGAACATGCTGTGAAAATGCTTTTCCTAAGGCATATACTGACTGAGCATTGTTTACAAAGTAAAATGTGAGACATTTAGGGCTGGCTTTCTTTAGTAGTCAATAATCTAAGAATTATTTTTATGATAAATGAATTGTAAGGTCTAAACAATCAGAAATTAGTAAAGTTCTCATATAGTTTGCTTTGTTTGACTAAAAGTCTAAAATCCCAAAGATATTCCATTTAGAATAACAGAGAAAAGAAGCCAGTTCTCACATTTGAGAAAGTGGAACCAGTGACATGAATGACTGATGACTGTTCTGTCACAAGGACACTTTACTTTTTTGATATATGGCGATGAGCATCATGTCCTATGACTGGAAAGTTTCCCACTTCATCTTGACTGAAGCAGAATCGTGTGTTTGTGTGTGCGCACCACCCATGAAGGGAGTGAGGAGCACAGCCAAGGAAAAGATGAAGAGTGACGGAGATGGTTTGTGGATGATGTGAAAATGACATTCGAGCGTGCCGCTGCTGGCTGTGAATCAGTCAGACTTTTAGAGCTCGTCAACAAACCTCAGAACCGTGTCGGTGGAGCAGCAGGTCTCCAGAGGGATGGTGTAGCCCACTTCATGTCCTATGTTGACGTCCATTTCATCAGCTACACGTAGGGCCAGATCTACAGCCTGCTGTCTGTTGGTTTGTGTGCACACGACCATGCCGTGCTGGTACTGCGCTGACAGACAGAACTCTGCACACCACTGAGGAATCTGAAAGAGAATTATGTTGATGTACTAAGTGTTGTCTTGACAGTGCTTCAGAGTACTAATACTCCATCAGAAAGAAACAGTTTCTATTCAGATAAACTCAGGTTTCAGTGGCAGGCTTCCTTTCAGGATCAGCTTTTGTTTAAGCGCACAGCAAAACAAACAGTGACAGGAGATATCCTATGGTATTATCTCTCATAATGCAAAATTGCTTTGGCAGCATGAGGCGGCTCCAGCGGATCAGGGCTTAGCAGCAGGAGGTCCCCTAACACCCCTGCTGGAGCCTTTGTGAGGCTTGACTGTCAGGCAGGCAGGCAGGAGCTTGGACAGCCTCACTGTGACACAACAGCATCTGCTGAGCTGGCCAGCCTGTTCACACAACAAGCTCACATAATGGTGCTCCTTCACCATACATGTCAAAGTGGAAAATAATCTAAACTATTGTTATTCTAATTCTTCTTCTTCTTTCTTCACATGTATTTTAGAATTTAATGTAGCATCTGTATTCAGTATGATTTTGTCCATTTTTTCACTGTTAAAATGTTTTCTGGGGTGAGTTTTTCCTTATTCGATCAAGGGTCTACAGGCCAGACAGTGTCATGCAATGTACAAACTGTTAAAGGGAAAATTCTGCACTCTTCATGTGGGCATCCAGTCAGTGCTGATGATTGGTGTAGTCAAATGAAGCTATACATTCCTGTGTGTGCTATATTGACCAAGAAAGCTGAGTTTTCCTGCTGCAAAATCTGTTGTTCTTCCTGCATCCAGTGATGTCACCGTGATGTCACTGGTGTTAAGGAAGAACTACAGACTATTTCAACTAGGATTTCTAGTCCCTGCCTCTGGGTAGCTGGGTAGGCATGTACAAGATGATTATTTGTGTCACCTAACACTACGTTTTGGCCAAAAAAGTAATAGCGATAGGGTGAGGGTGGTGATAACATGATAAAATGGGTGTGGGCAGCAGTAGCTTGTGCACAATGCATCCTGGTACATGTAGGCACTGTTGCACAACTCCAAGAGCAGGAAAACTCAATTTTCTTGTTCAGAATAGCAGCACTGAAGAATTATTGCTTCAGCTGACTACATTTACCATCAACATTGACTAGACATCTACATGAAAAATGCCAAATTTAACAATCTGTACAGTGTATGACACCCTCTCTCCTATAGACCACCAATTGGGTAAGGAAAAACTCTCCCCGAAAACTCTTCTAACAAGAAAAAAATGAAAGAAACCTCAAGGCAAATTGGGATTTGTGATTGGACTGTATAAATAAAATGTGACTTGACTTGAAATGAGTCTGAAACTATTTCAGCATGAAGATGTGCTGTTTTGTAGATAAAAATTAGATTAGACCGATTTTATTGTGCCAAAGGAAATTTGTTTTGGACACATGCAGTAACTGCTTTTTAAATACAGAATACGATATTGCATACATACAATACATATAAAAGTGACAAACACATAAAAACTTCTGTCAAACACACACTTATACATACATACATACACAGACTTCCAACAAAAATGGCAATTCTGAGCAGAAACACACAACTCAAGTTGTTTACTTCACATTTAAATCAAATCAGGCGGAGCAGACCTCTGAATAGGCTGGACTGTGCATGTGGCAACAAATTAAGTCATACAAATTCAGTTATGCTTTGGTATTTGGGTCCAGTCTTAAGGAAGTGAAAATGTTGCTGAACAGAGTAAAGGATGGAAAAGTAAAGTGGGATGCACTATTCTGTAACTTTTAGAAGCTCCAAAATCAGATCCCATGAGATGTAAATTGATATATCCCTTGAAAATACATCCAAGTTAGATATGAACTTTTAATCAATAAAACCCCCTGAAAAAACTTTTTCATCCTTCATTCCTTCTTTCCTAATAATATATTTATATTACTTAGAGCATATAGTCCCTTACCTGTGTACTCCTCCCAGTCTTTGCCGTCCCTGACACAATAATCAGTTGGTTATTTACCAAAGCATCTTCAAACTCGCACCTGACCTTCCACACTGACAGAGTCTTCCTCTCCTTCAGTAATTTGTAGTAGCGGGAGGAAAAGGGCAATCCATCGAACTGATTTAGCTCCAGGTCATCTCCAAAGCCAAATGAATCTTCCGCAGGACATTCCTCACTTTCAGGGGAAATGTCAGGCTCGGCTGAATTATTTCCCTCCGACATGGTGACATGTATTTTTGTTAATCCGGACAAGAGCGCATAAAGGTTTTCCCACCACTCGCTACGGGTCCATGTCGTTTTTGTTGGAAATATTCAAAAGCCGATCAGTTTCTGTCCAATATTCGCCTCCCTGGACGGAGCAAGTGATAAATAACCACAATCTCTGCTTCTTAGTTGCTAAAACTTCATTAAGCGGTTCCACTTTCCAAAGTTTGGAGTTGTTCAGTTTGGAGCTGGCAGACGCGTTGTGCGCACCCGGCGCGTAATTTCTCCCCGGCGTGGCTTCACACGTGTTTTGATTGACACAGAGCTTCACATTCACTGCTGAGCAGCGTCCATGAGCCTGTCATAATCATGCTCATAATCGCTTGTTTATCTGTAATACGTGTTAAGAAGTGAGGACTAGCACGCTTATGTTCCCAAATATATCAAATCTCAGTTATCTCAAATAATATTTTTTTTTAAAAATGAATGAATAAATAAATAAATAATGAATAAAGAGAGAAGAAAATAAATAAATAAATAAATCATACAAGTAATACATGATATTGGGAAACTATCTCAAAATAAAAATGACTGAGTAAATCAAAATAATATTTTAGTCTTGCAGAATAATGACTTAGTATAACAAAAGAATGATTTAATATCTCAAAATAATAATTTGGTATTGCAGTACAATGACTTAGCATCTAAAATATAATGGCTTAGTATACACATACATATACCATTACATGTAATTCATTACTCCCCAAGCATTACTTGAATTTTAATCTGCATATTTGTAGCCAGTAAGGCTCTCAGATAAAAAAAACAGGACATGTGGATGAAAACAAACTGTGCAGCAGGCTCAGGTTTGGAGAGGTGACTGATCAGAACAGAGCTGGAGTTTAATTTAGACTGATTTTTTTGAGAAACAAAACTCCATTCGATTGAATGATACTGCATTAAGACCTTGATAATGATGTATTGTGAAGGTTGTGATGTTTCGTCAAATGGCGTTGCCCTGGCGCCACGGCGAACACTGATGTTTCACCACGACACAGGAAGTTGTTGTAATTTTGCACTTCATGGTTGAATCTGCTCCAAACTTAACACGTTTACAAACTTCTACAGGACAATGTTTAGTTGGTGCTCCATAGCGCCCCCTGCAATATTTCAATTTAACAGCCCCTGTGGTACATTTCATCTACAAGTACAAAAATCAGTACGATTAGTCTCATGTGTTGATCAGAGGTGTGATTAAGAAGATTTTCAGATTTCATATTGGGCCTTTTTGGGAATGGCTGGCCTAAACCCAAGAGAAAGGCTCAGAATATTGAAATAAGCTCAGCTGCTTCAGGTGTCAGTGTCAAATGATTTAACCAATTTGAAACCTCAAAGACTGCTGTAAAATGTTAAACTACGCGTATTCAGTATTCAATCTCCTGGCTGCAAATTGGCTCAAGCATAAAAGAAATGCCTGAGGCTCTTGAAAAATATATATCTTTTTGTGGATACAAATCTATTGTAGTTTTAAAATGTGACTTTGTATGAAATCTGTCTTTGTTATCTTACAAAATAGGATTGTTGAAAAGAAATTGCCATTGTTTGTGTGCATGTAGACAGTGTTTTATATTTTAATAATATTCACAAGTACTGAAACATTGAGAGGCGAGTGAGAAAGTAAAAATCTGGTGATCCATTTTCTAAGTCTGATCTAAATTGTTTTTGTTCTGTATGACTTAAAAATGGGTGAAAAAAGGTTTTGGATAATCTTTCTAAGTTCCTCAAGTCTTTTTTTTCCTGCTGTATAACAGGTGGGGAAAGAGTTTTCTAAGAAGAGTTCTCACTTTCTGTGAAAGGCAGGTGTGTTTGTTTTAGTCATTTTAGCGACAAAACACTGATGTACACCACTACCTCATGTTCTAATAGCTACAGTAGAATATGGGGTGGTGGTGGAGCCACTTAGGCAGTGTAGTGAAAGTTCACAGTTTACAAGAGCTGGCTCAGTTCACACAAATTTGAAATGAACTGGTTCAGGCTCATTTCTTTAATTTTTCGTTGGGGTTGCAGAGAGAAGGCTGGTCTATATAATGACATCATACTAAATGTTGCTTTTTTTGTATTATTTGAATGGCCAGGATAATTCATATATAGTTATAGACAACAATTTGAGAATGTTTTACACATACAGCAAACTTGAATACCAACAAAGGCTTCTGTATGTGGTGAAAGCAGCCGCCAAAACAGCTACACAATCGACAACACATGACAACTGCAAGGAGATGTCATGAAGAGAGAAGAGAGCGATGAGTCTGTTTCTCACTGTAACAGAGACTCCAGTCTGCAGTGCAGCTCATAGACTTCAGGCTTCATTATCAAATAGTTTTTATCGTATGTGGACACTTCTGTCCATATTTGCACGTTTCCTGTCTTCTTCTCTCTGCTGCGAGTCTACATCACATTTTTTTGACAGCGAACTGATTAGTTCAGTTCACCATTCACCAAAAATCATTAGCGCATTCACGCCCAACACTGCACTTTGGCTAATGTTAACACCAGATTAGCACAGGTTCAAATACATTTCTAGCCATAAGAAAGATAGGGGAGAAATGTTAACATAACTTGCTAATACACAATATATATATACCTTAAAGTGCAAAGAGAAATTAACACTCACCTCCTCTTTATAACACGATAGTGGTGAACCTCAGCCTCTTGTGGCCAAAA
>JAJHUR010139972.1:4079-20659 GCA_027495735.1 Lutjanus campechanus | reverse complement strand
GCGGACACTTGGATTACACCACACAAGCAGGATGGAGACATTTTGTGTTTGTTTTGTGTGCTATTTTTAACGTTTTATCCGTGGTCACCATTCACTGCCATTGTACTGGATGAGGCTGCTGCTTCTCCTAAAACTCCAGGATTGTTTGGTGAACTGAAGATCTTCACTTATCATCACATCGGCATAGTGGTGAGTACATACAGTATAAAATGGCTTATTCTCGCATAGTGGAATATCGCTTTAATAAATATAAAAATGAGCCAATGAGCCAGTTTTTTGAACGGCTCTTTGAAAGGAACGGCTCACCAAGATCCGGCTCCCCTCAAAGAGCCATAAATCCCATCTCTATTATAGAGATGTATTTTTTAATTAAACAAAGCTCCAAAGCTTTGATCCATGACCTTGAAGACTACAGCACAATAAAGAAGGAAATAACAACATTAAACACAATTAAAACATACAAAAAAGAAACAACATAACTACACAGACTTCTTACCCATGGTAGAAGCACAAAAATCAAGGAAAAATGACCCAAAATGACGAAGTAAACAAGTCAACAACTGCTCCGCTTCTGAGACGCTGCTGGTGTGAATTGAAGTCGCGAGTATGACGGAACAAAATCGCAGTGCAGCCGTGCCTGGCGTAAATCCCGGATTAGTCTTTTAGTTTTGTTTTGGTTAAAATTTAGTCAGTGGAAATCAGTTTTAGTTTTAGTCTCATTTTAGTCTTTTAAAGTAATTTGACAGTTTTGTTATACTGTAATAGATTTTGCAAAATAATGTTTGTCATGGTAGTAAAAACTCCATTGTAAGCACACCTTTAACAATGTGTTTAGTCATTTAAACTAAGAATGTATCATATTACTCTTGTATAATAAAAAATGTCTAAGGCCTGTAAGAAAAAGTGTAATACATAATCATGTTCTTCACAAGTTCTTGTCTTTTTTTCTGTATATTTGAACAAATGACTTACAACCTACAAAAATAAATCTCCAATCCTCTTAAGACATCAAAAGAAGATCATAACAGCTTAACAGTTATGCCCATTTTAATTTAGTATTTTCTTACAAGGGCATCAAAACCTAGCCAATAGGCTTGTGCCGATTGGCGATCCAATCGTATATTGGCGATTGAAGGCATGAAGAGGGAGAGTGTGTGTGTGTGCGTGCATGCGTGCATATGACGGTGGAGCTTACTGCGGCTATAATTAATTGATTAACAAGAACAAAGCACCATGAATTCAAACACTTATGACCCTTAGTGCAGGTAGGAGAGTAACTTGTGGCTCTACCATCTAAGACACACAACACGATGTCTGCCACCAGTCAGTTCAAAATATTAAATGACTATGTAAAGTGTGCGCTGCGCTGTCTAAAGGAGGATCAAACACACCAAACTGAGGTTCAAGGAGAACTTTGGTGCCACATTTAAATCTCAGACAAAACTCCAAGTCAATATTGTGTTCATTATAATGTTGATAGTGCTGAAATTACACTTTCTGCCTAAATAATTAATACCTTGATAATACACTACTCTGAGCTTTAAGGTGCAGCAGCCATTCAGTACATGTTACTGTGTAACAAAATCTGATGTGTTGCGTGAAATGCATCAGTACGCATTAATGTGGCGGCTGCGGAGTCGTCATCCATTAAGATGATTAATTGGTTAAAAAGGAAAACAATCAAGGCATTGAGGATGGTTGTAATCCAGATTGTCCGGCCGGCCAGTGTCATCTTTTTCGTCACGTTTTTACTCGTCAGTTGATAATGAACAGAGATTTCATTTTAATTTTTGTTGTCAGTACTTCTTTAATTTACGTTCTTGTCACAAATTAGTCATGGAATAAAAGGTCGTCAACGAAAAGTTTTCGTTTAAGTTTTAGTTGACAAAATTAACACTGTACCTAACGCTAACCTCTGACCTTTATGTTTATTTTACTATTTGTGCCAAATCCTAACCCTTCTTTCTGTTCCTAACCCTAACCTTTGACCTTTCCTTCTACACCACTCTTTATGTCTATGCCTACCCCTGTTCCCTTTGCCTAACCACCATCCCTATGCCATAAAATTATATATTGGATGCACATATTTCATGATTGGATGATAATGAACTACTTGGATGCATTGAGGATTAATTAATAAATTGTTTGATAAGACACACAAAGGGTTAAAAAAATACATATGGGGGAACTTTTATTAAAAACACACAGAGAAACAATTCATGATTTATTTTATATTAATTAATTAAAAACATGGCAAGTTATCAAGCGTTAAAAACTGCATTTCATGGCACATAAGGGGTTAAAAGAATTAATGGAGGACACCTGTAAGTAAAAACACAATGTTATTATACTTACCTGTATTACATAATTCATGGTTTCCTTCATAAAAATTGTATTATGATTAAAAAGGTCATTGAGCATAAAAACTGGATTTCATGGCACAAAAGGGGTTAAACAATTCATGGAGAATACCTGTAATAAAAATACAATCTAACTATACTTACCTGCACACACAATTAATGGTTTCCTGCATGAAAAATGGGATTAGGATTAAAAATGAGGTTGTTAAGCTTCAAAACCTGGACTTCAGGGCACAGAAGGGGTTAAAAATTAATAGAACCTACCTGTCATTAAAAACATAATGTTAGTATACTTACCTTTCATGTTTTCCTATTAAATTGTGGTTTTCCGGATTACGACACGTAACTTCTCCCTTGGTTGGCAGAAAAAGGGTTCATTTGGAGCTGCCTCTGCATGTGCTCAGCAAGGGAGGTCTCACTCTCACACACTCACACTCACACACCTACACTCTCTCTCTCACACACACACACACACACACACACACACAGGTTTTTATGGACTAGCAGGACAATTTTTTCAAAGCAGTTTTTTGCTACATTAATGGTAAATGGTAAATGGACTGTATTTATATAGCGCTTTTCTAGTCATAGACTACTCAAAGCGCTTTTACAACTACGAGTCACATTCACCCCATTCACACACACTTTCACACACTAATGACACAGGTGGCTTCTTCTAGAAAGACCCAACCTGTGCATCAGAAGTCATTCATACACATTCATACACCGGTGGCACAGCACCGGGAGCAGTTCGGGGTTCAGTGTCTTGCCCAAGGACACTTCGACATGTAGACTAAGGGAGCCGGGAATCGAACCATCAACCCTCCGATTGGGGGACGACCCGCTCTACCACTGAGCCACAGCCGCCCCGCCATTAGACAGCCCCCCCTTTCCACTTGTGCTACAAAGATGTTGTAAATATCAAAAAATTCTATTTGAGCTATACAACCCAAATCTCACTTCAAATTTTGAATACACATTACAGAACTCAAAATACAATAACCTGACATAGTGGTGTATTAAGAGGACAAAAGTTAATTAGGTACTTGGCTCCGCCCATGACTCAAATAGTAATTGACAGGACTAACTTGATTTGTCAGGACCATGGCTATACAACACACAAATATGTCATGTAGGCGAATTAAAGGGTCAAACATGAATAAGTGGGACATGTCTGTCCAGTGTGACCTTTTAAAGCCAAAATAAGACAGATTACACATTCACGATTGAGTTCAGTTGAATTTAATCAGACATGAACTGAATCTTCTTTGAACCAGTACAGTAGTCAAATTAAACAGCCTAATTGCATGTAAGCATACTTACATGCTTACTTACATTATGTACTTATTTACATACTTGTTTTGACTATCCTTGCAGTATTGGAGATAGACTCAAACTTAATTTGGCACTTAAGTATAGAAGTGACAGAAGTAAGTAAAAGAAAAGAGGTAGGCTTATTCCTTTAAAGCACCACATATAAAAACAATATACAACACAACATTTCTTAGATCTTTGCAGCAACTAACACCTTAAATGTCTCAACAAATCACAAAAAACAAAAATGGCTGCAACAATTCCTACAATACTACAACTGTATCAAGAATTTCCCTTTTTTTTCAAAGTTATGCCCCGATTCCTGACAAAATCTCTTATATTTTGAAGAGAGCGATCAGCCAGGGTGGGATCTTCTGCGCTCTTGCACTGTTGGCATTCGATCATCGTTGCCAGTCTTCCCTTTCTGATGTGGTCTTGAAAATGCCTCATGATGGCCGAAACCTCCTTAGGAGACCACTTCCGCTTCCGTGCTCTCCTCGCATTTTCCAAAGACACTACAAAACAGACAAACAGATCATTAATAAACACATGAACTATAGTTTAACACAATCCTCATGTTTGTCATCTGCAAATGAAAAGGAAAAGGGGGGGTCAATCCCACGTTCTCTTCTTGCACTCATTCTGATCTCCCAAACTCTTAATACTGGCATTAGAAGATACTACAAAAAGAGTAAATACACATGGTTTCTGTGTTTACTGTCATGCTTCATTTTTTTTACTCTTGCTACTTTAAGTTTTTCACTGAGACCAGGGAATTTTGAATGCTGATACATGGTGATGGCTGATACATTTATCTTTAATTGTTTTAATTAATTCAGTAGCAATAATTAGCTAATTAACGAGTTAAAAGAATACAGTCTCCTACAGGAAGATGTCTGCAGTCACTATCTTGCTCTCTGGTGGTGAAGGTAATTTTTTTTTCTTTTGACTGAGCCTCCGAGTTATGACTACATACTTAAGGGACATTGTGTAGGAATTACTCCCATTTAAAGTGGAAATCGTGTATCTCATTCAAATGAATAGTGCACTCTAGTGCCTCGCTTTTTCAAACACGTATTGCAACAACGGTAACAAAAAGCCTCGACAATACTGATGAAACCATGTCATCCGATACTTCATGGAGTGTTCACTCAGGTGAAGAGGTTCGTGATTTCATAAATATTGCAAACTGCATCACATCATTAGTGTGAGTGCGTATCGGCCAAAAAAATGTTGTTACCGTGTAGCAGCTAGAATGTAGCTACAATTTGATAACGAACACAAACGAATGTTACCAAAGTGCTAATATTGCTCCACAACACGCTATGATCATCGGAACTATGTACTAATTAGTCAGGTTATATTATCCATTTACATTTTGATGTGCGTACATTATCAGAGATCATCGTCGGGTGATTCAATGCCTGCAACGGTATTGAGAGTAAGAGGGAGAGGGAGAGGATCGGTTGGATGCAGGCGTGGAGAAAGAGGACAACACAGACACTACGCATACAGTAAAATCCGGTTATACTCCTCTGGTGGAACTGTATGTTTACGTGGTTTCAGTAGCTTTCATAGTCGCAGTAAACGCCGGTTTTCAGTCACGGTAAAGCCGGACTAAAAGCCGGTGTGAAGGCTTTATAAGCTGGCATTTATAAAAAGCCGGCGTTTACCGCGACTTTGAAAGCTACTGAAACCACGTAAACATACAGTTCTGTACCAACAAGGCTGGTGTATTTTACTGTTATGCTGCCTATGGTAACAAGCAACACTGTCTAACAAAACCGAATGAAAAAAAGTTAGCTTTAGGCTAATTTAGGCAGTACAGTTGACTTACTTGTCAAGGAGAAAACTGACAACTTCAGCGTCCCTTTTAAAATCTTTCTCCTTAATGAGCTCCTTCCACCTGGGGAAGGTTAGCTCCATGTTAATCCTCTTTTTTTTTTAATGCTCCAGTCACGCTGCCTTCTAAGTTCCCTTTTTCTCTTTCTTGGCAGTGGTGAAACGTCTCCTGTGCTGCTGCTGCATATACATGGTCCTGCATTATGCTGCAGTAGTGCAGATTTTCAAACTTGCTGGTACACTAAGCCTCTCACTGATCTTCTCAGGCGTCTCAATCACTCTGCGCTCGCAGGGAAAAGGGTAGTTATTCCGCATTGGTGCTATTTGTCCCTTGCCTGCGGCTGTAGTTTCAAGACGGCAGACCGTCATGGCGCTTCCCTACCGGCTTACCCGTAATATGTATAAACAAATCTAAAATTCTTCACTCACAAGAAGGTGTCAGATTATTAGCAGAGGTCATAATACACTAATGATAACACATAAATAAATGGCCAGTAAACAACTGGAAATGTTAGACAAAAGTCTCTCCATTTAAGTCACTTTTTAAAGGGACATTGTGTGTGTTTTGCAGCATTTACCTGATTGTTTATTCACTTTTAGTTTTCTGCTGGGATCTTTGTCCTTCCCTTCTGCATTTTCACTTACTGCTGCAAAACAAACAGAGACTAAAATAGAAAGGGTCACAATTTGAAGATTAAATAACAACAAAAAACAATCGTCACTGGGACCAAGTATTTATAATGGGTAGATTTCTAAATAAGCACTTTGAAGTTCAAGATGGTCATTGATGGGGGGAAGTGACGGGTGGATCCTAAATCATTCATTTTATCTTTACAAGAAGGTGGTGTTGACTGGCATAAAATAATTTCAGAAGTGGCTGCTGAGTTGAAAACCTTTCTATTGCCCATTTACCTTGAGATGTGCCTTCTTGGTTGGCACTGGTAACTGTGAACAAGAAAAAGTTGTTATGAACACATTATTTCTAACCCTACATACTATCAAAAAAAGATGACAGGCTGATAGACTGAGTTTGAGGGATAACCTTGTGAGGACAGTAAAGGCATGCCTGGAGGTTCCTCAACAGGTTGCTTGGCTCTTGCCATGTCTGCAGAACCTATAATGAAGTTCATTATACTTCATTAAAAACATATATACACACACATAAAAAGAGAAGTACTACAGAGCGAGTTATGATGACATGCCACATGAAATTTTGAAAAAAGTAAACTCAATCAGGCCCATAGTGATACATGATATAGATACATTAATACACATTGTAATTATTTTTTTAAGGAAGAAAACAAAAAATCCACTTCACATAAATGTTTCTCTGAATGAATTTTGCTGCAAATGCAGTGAGCTGCTGACTATTATTTTCAATATATTGAATAATTTAACATTTTAAATTAATTAAAACAAGCAGGCCTTTAAGTTAGACATCATATGATCATTACAATAATCACATCATTTAACACAGCACTGTTGTAGTAACTTGTACAGCATGCCACTGTGGAACCAACATTTACCAAAGCAAGTTCCCCCATTTAAGTATTCACAGTCGGATGTCAAAAACATGGACTTCTTGTGAAACTGATATTCTTTGGACTATATTCATGCCACCAAAATATATCATAAAATCCGTATTTGGACTCTGACAAAAACCTAATGTAATACTAAACAATTCTGTAGAAGAGAGCAACAGTCTCTCACTGCTCTCCTGTGAGTAATGAGTGACACTTAGGCCTATTACTCCACAGTAAATTTCTTCACAGTAAAATTACAATTGGTTTGGAATACATCATAACAAGTAGTCACACGGTTGGAGGCCTGACCTTCTGATGACAGAAGAGATGTGCCTGGAGGTTCCTCAACAGGTTGCTTAGTTGTGTTCATCCCTGCAGAATCTGTAATAAAGTTCAACATTGGTCATGCGATTTTACAAATATCATAAATTTAATATTGGAAAATCACAGTGTACTCACCATTGCCAGTCTGTGGGTGTGTGGGAGGATCACCATTGCCAGTCTGTGGATGTGTGGGAGGATTTTCTTCCTCGACCTCACTCTCCTCACTTTGCTCGACATCAGTCAACTCTAGGTTATCTGACAAAAAGAATTATATTACCTTGAAAAATTATGAAGATGAAATGCTATAGATTGCCTACAGACACACTGTATTTGTTGAAAAGAGTTGTAATATATGTAACTTTAAATGGCAGTACCTTCGATTTCCATCTCCTCAAGTGTTTTGCCTTGAAGATTTGCAAGAGACCCTTTCTCCATGGCAAGCAGTAGTTTTGATATTTTGGCCAGCTGGGTTGTAGCCTCTGGAAGTCTGTAATATTCTCTATGGACACGAATATCATGGCCAAGGAAGTCAGCAACTTGGTCCAACTCGTGATTCCTGAGGTTAAGAACCTGTGATAATGTTGCAACATGTTTGCGTAGCTGTGTCGACCTGAGGAGTTCAGGGTTCTTAGCCCCACATTCACTTGCATGAAGTCTTAGACAGTCCTGTCCTCTGTAAGGGGTCAGACAGTGCGGTCTTGCAAAGAGGAATGGGTTTTCCTCTAGAACGCCACAGTCTTTTCTTTTACTTATTAGGTGCGTTAAGGCATTAACCATGTCTGGTGATAGCAATACAGCAACCTTTCGTCCTCTTTTACCCCTGATTTCGACACGACTGAAGTGCTCACAAAGTTTGAGTTCAAATTTTGTGAGTCCAACAGCAACATCTTCATGTAAGGCACTTGTGTCTCTCTCAAGAAAGCCTTTCAGTTTCATTTTCGAAACTTCTCCTCCACGACGCCGGTTAAATAGTATTATGTTTGCCATAGTTGCTTTGCACAGTTCACCATATGATCGTGGTGATGACGTCTTTTCCAAGTTCTTAAATGCTTCCTCTGCAGTCTTCTCAAGATGTTTATGAAGACGTTGCACATCTTCCGTGAAAGGCAGAGTGGACGGCTTGTTGAAGTGTCTCTCATTCAAGGTAGTTAAAGCTGTGTGTGAAACAAGTTCAGGCCACTTTGTAGTATACAGGGTTTTGAAAGTCTGGGTTGACTTGACCAGCTCACTGTCTTCTGCCATTAGTGCTCTGCAGTGTACGATGTCACTTATCTTCTGCAATGAGTGACCCAACTTCAGCGCAAGGCTTGGAGTTTGGTAGCAGTGCTTTTCTTCATCAAACCCAGACACTTTCTTGACAGCCTGAATAACCACTTGAAAATTTGCAGGTCTTACAGCATCCTCAAGAGTATGTATCGAGAAGTTTTTGCGAAGTGTCAGCATAAGTCTTCCAATTTCTCTGAGTTTCTGTCGAATGTAGTCATATTTGGTGGGATCCTGTCCATGTTTGTTAAAAAATGACTGAGCCAGCTGAAGAATGCAGAAGACACTCCGCACTGTAGCAGTTATCTCATCATCTTTCATTGCAGTTAACAGCTTCCAAACACCTGGTGATACCTGTTGACAGAGGGCCGACTCAGACATAGCGGCCAAAGACAAGACCCTAGTTCTTCCAATCTCTGAATCAGCATCAACTTGTTTTGAAGAACATTTTCGAACATGTCGCCACAGATCTCTTCGGAGATATAGTGGTTTTGTGCCAGGACTGGTAGCAAACTAGACAGACAATTTAGAAATGATTTAATAAAGTCAGTGTATGTACTTCACAACAGTGACTATTTACAAACATTCTACAAAGGATGGTCATTTGTAGACCAATTTTTATGTCCCATTGTTGGAAATAATGTAAGTGCAACTGCAGTGAGTTTGAGTCCGATGTAATATGAAGTAAAGTCCAAGAACAGTCCATTTTTTTTGCAACCAATACATTTGATTAAATGACTAGATCACAAAGGAGTTGTTCACCAGAGTTTAACATTGTTAGATCTAGCCTCTCAAAGTGCACCTGATTGTTTAAAAAACAACATGATACAATTTTCAGCCTCTCAACACATCAAACATTATAGGAACAAATGAACATTAGTTTTTCAAATGTTGTGGCACCTTATTTCAGAGGCAGTCAGAAGCACAAAAAGAAATAGTTGCCCTCTGTAATCATTTGCAGTTAAGTTATTTGCATGTTCTTTTTTCTATTCTGTGTTCAAGGGATATAGCGAACTATAATTACATCACCACCAACCAGATAAATTGCAGTCAGCAAACCATGTGTATCTAGACAAGCATGTAGCCATGATGGCAGGCGATGTCTTAAATATGGATGTTTCTGTGAACCTCCCAACAAATTCTAAAATTTGGACGTTGCACTGACATCTTCAACCTGGCAGAACAGAATCACCAGATTCAGGGTGGCAACCCAAGATTAGTGTCACAAACTCAGTACTAGGGCTGAACGATTTTAGGAAAAGATCTAATTGCGATTTTTCTGGCAGATATTGCGATTTCAATTCCATTCACGATTTTCTTCAGATCAAGCTTCAGTGCAATATTCACAATGTACAGTAACATTTACAAACATGACAGAAAATTACATCAAACCATCAAAGCAACCTGGTTGAAGGATCATTTTTCGGATCAGCAAAAGAAGAAAAAAATGGTGGGATTAGGGTTAAATTATTTACTTGCCTTTGATCTATGTTGGTCTGTAATTATCACCATAGTTAATTGTTTCAATTGTTGGATGCAAATAAAATTAATTATTGAGTGTGGTCTAGACCTACTCTATATGTAGAGTGTCTTGAGTTGTAATGTAATAATGATAATAGTAATGATAATGGTAATAATATTACAATCTTCAAACTTATACAGTAGGCTACTGTTCTATGTATATACATACATTAAATCATTATACACTGCACAGTATAATACACAACTTCGCTCTGTAGTCTCGCTCAATGTCCCGCCTACAGCACATCTGATTGGTTAGAAGTTACAGGTAATCAATCAGCACAGACACACTGTGTCACAGACAGGGCGAGACAGAGCTGCACCGGTGATCAGAGAGGAGCTGTGTAGAAGTTAAGACAGCTGATATCACCAAAGTTTCAACAATTATCACAGTCTTGTGATCTGTTTCTATGACGACAGCATAGTTGCATCAGTGAAAAAAGTCATGGTCTGGATTTCACTCAAGACGATATGATGGATTTTAAATCAGTCGCTGTGCTGCAGCAGCATCTGTCCTGTCTTTTGACTGAAACTGCATTGAGATTTCGGGTATTATACAGTAACTTATACAAAAGTAACAATCACAGTAAAACTATGATGATCACACGTAGTCTGTGGATGTGTGTTGAACCGTGGAGGGTGAACGAAACACGGACCAACTGCGTTGCACCTCCAGCTGAAGCCATTTCAAAACATGTTAACGTTACAAAACAGGAGGAGCAGGTTAATACTGATTGGTTAGCGTGACCTGTCCACGAGTAGCATGCCGCTTCTGACTGGTGAGCTTGGCAGGATGGTAGGGAGACGGCATGTATGTGTAAAATAGTTGACACAACAGATCCTGGGTCAGTCAGGAGCGCTGCAAAAAAACGCAGTTTTGGCGATCACATGATCGCGTTGTCTGAAATCGCAATTTCGATCAGAAAACGATAGATCGTTCAGCCCTACTCAGTACCAAACCAAATGTTACCAAAGTATAGTAAGATTACAAGTTTTAGGATTCCCTTAAGGTGTTCCTGTGATTTCATGTTCAAAAGATTAGGACAGACACCCAAAATCAAACTCACCTTTACATCTCTCTCCAATCCACTTGAGAGGTGCAAATGGTCCTCCGCATGTGGCACATTTCTCTAAACTTGACATCTCTTCAGTGTCCAAGTCATGTTCACAACTCTGTTGACCAACAAAGTGCAATTAGACAATCACATTATTTTATCCTAACTAATATTTCCTTTATTTATCAGGTGTAGAATATCAAAATGTATGCATTTGGTATATATTGTGCTACTATCTGAAAACAAGTAAAAGATGAAAAGATATTTTGTAAGTTTGTATTTTTATCCCTCATAGTTGGAAAAAATATAATTGTTTAGATGCTAGCTTTAGTGTTAAAAAAATTAAGAACTTTATTTCCATGTTATTAATATGTTGCAATTCATAATACAAAAAAACCTTTAAAAACTGTATCCAAATAACCAATCTATTGTCAACACAGACTGTTCTCCAGCAGTACACAGTATGATAAAAGCACTTATTATAAAATTAAAAGGTATACTGATTGTTGACATGCAGGTGCAGCTCAAAAAAATCATTTCCCCCCCTTAATTTAATTTAAACAGTGAAATTTCAGCACATTTTATATTTATTACACACAAGAATTACAAAAAAAAGATTACACACTTTTTGGCTTTAATTTTGTGCATATAGATCTTCAGAAGACTGAAATAAATTTTACACAGTCCTCCTAATGTCTGTACCTGTCCAGTTGAGGATTACACAAGACCCGAGTATCTACACACTTCTGAAAAAATCTCATGAGAGTTTCTGACTTTAAGTCATTAGAGATAAATTTACAGTGATGTCCAGGATTGAAGAACATGGTAACATCAGAAGGCACCTTGGACATCAAGCAGAGAAAGGACAATCACTGAATGTGAGTTTATGCTTCAAAATACAAAACTCACAGTCCTCCTAATGCTGATACCTGTCCAGTCAAGCATTACACAGGACTGGTGTATCTACAAACTGCTGAATATAACTTATAAATACCTAACATTATACTTTTAAATGGGAAGGTACATTGAGACATTAAGATACCTGGTCAATGTTGTCCCAGAGGGAACTGCAGGGGGCCACTTCAGCAAGCTAAAGGAGAAAGGACAGTCACTGAATGTTACACAGGACGGGTGTGTCTACGTACTGCTGAATACAATATTAATTATTTGATCATTTCAAAATAAAGTCCATGGAGATCAATTTACCTCATCACTGTTGTCACTGAAGGGACTGCACATGGCCACATCAGCAGGCACACGTATCTCTTTGGACATCTAAAGGAGAAGGGACAGTCACTGAATGTGAGTTTGTTTCAATGTACAAAGCTCACAGTCCTCCTAATGTCTGCACTTGTCCAGGTGACTGTTACACAGGACTTGTGTGTCTACATACTGCTGAATATATATTGTTGGGTTTTGACTCTAAAATACAAAAGTCACTGGAGATCAATTTACCTGGTCAGTGTTGTCACTGAGGAAAGTGCACATGGCCACATCAGTAGGCTGGCTTTGCTCCTCCTGAGATATCTAGTGGGGAGAACCAATCACTAATAAATATCGTCTATTTAATGCAAGGCTATCTTTGCAGATGTTGTGAGTCAACAATACAATCACACATACAGGCAATGAAAGGCAACTTGTCTACATGTGAAAGTAAAACAAATGTGTTCACTTGTTTACACTGATCACTAATTACAAAGCAACTGATGGCTTGATTGCCGTGAAGGTACTGGAATTCAGTGAGTTTTAAGTCTTGCTCCTAGGATCAGAAGTGTCAGGAAGCTGCAAATTATTCACTTCTTGTTCCTATTAGGCCACAAATAAAAGAAATACACCTAGATGCTGACTTATAAAATTATTCTATGAATACTTGAATTTCCCTCCATGGACTGTTGTCATATTAGACTTACTTTAGGTGCACTGTGGAGTGTTAAGTTACAGTTTGGTAGAGAATGCTACTGGGTCCACTGCTTTGTGTTAACATGAGCATGGGGAAATACCTTGCTTCTCCATGGCCAATCAGAATCACCGTAGTTGTATGTGATTTCGTCCCCTGGACTAATGTCCTTGAGTGCAAATAAACACAAATGGGGCCTTCCATCCACTCTTATTATTTTCATTTTGCTGTTTGGATTCAGATGATCATCGTTAACCAGTCTCCCTAGAGAACCGTCCTCTCTCGAAGCATCAACACTGAAATATCAAGAATACAATAATAATCATACTGTGTAAGGGCACAGGATCGAGCACAAGTAGTGTTAGCATGTTTGAAGAATATTCATCTACAATTTATAGTATTCATCTAACAGTAAAAATCTCAACACTTTTCTGTAACTATATTTCACAATTACAACTATTTTTACTAACAGTGAGGTTGGAGAGTTAGTATTTATAGGTATGGATAAAATATGGATAAATTTAGAGAAGACACCTTAAATTAAATACATACCATAACTGATGTCCATTAAAATGGAAATCAAACATGAACACCTTGAGTGCATCATGATACACTTGCAACCTGTTCTCTTGTTCCTTTTTAGTTATGACTTCCCCTCTGTACTCAATAAGGAAATCTCCTTTTTGAAAGGCCCGGCAGCTGAACACACCTCGACCTAAAGACACGCAGGATGAGTGAACAAAAGTGATTAAGTTTGAACAATAATTTTACCAAGTAGAGCTGTGTCAAACAGAAAGATTTTTTTTTTTTTTACCACTGATAGCAGGACTATCAAATTATTTGTATGGATTAATCAATGGACTTTTTTTGTATTACACTGTATGACATTTAGCTAGACAATTAATTTTCCTACCCAAAAACATCTTACTGACTCAAAATAACAGCTTCAATCACCTCCACGTAATCTTTTAAATTGGTCATTTCTTTAAAGATAAAACAAATACATGAACAAAAATGAATACATTTCAATAAATGCTTCAATTTCAAACTACATTTTTGAACAATACAGTTTGGTATTTTTTGCTCTGGGCCCTCTAAGACCAGCCCTACAGTAGAGCACAAGAGCTGTGAGAAGTAAGGAGAAGAGGAGAGAGGAGAGTGAGAAGCTCCAGCCACAGGGAAAAGTGAAAGTAGACCATATGATCTTATTAAAGCCATACTGTGTCGCCTTTCCTGCTCATAACAATAGTAAATAGTATAGTATTATTGTAATGTCAAAGTGAGTTGTAACAAGGTGAATGGGCTCTGTCTCAGCCATGCATCTCTCCTGTTGCCTCTTTCTGCACTCTGTAACTTCAGGCACTGCCCCAATGTGTCAAAACTGAGAGTAAATGACCTAGGTGACTTCAATGCACAAAACAATAATTTTGCTTAAGAAAGATTATATTTAATGAGGAAAATGTCCACTGTATATCCCTATAATGTCCCCCAACTGCTCTGCATCAGTTCCACAAAAGTATTGTGATTTACAAGGGCTCTTGAACAAAGTTAACATGCTGAATAATAATGTTGCTGGCACCTGCGGGCTGCGCTCGAATTTATCTCGTTGTCTCTGCAGTTTTGGTCCGCTGGGATGGAGGTCCAGCACCAGGAGGGACACCAGAACCAGAGCTGAATGAGCAGACAATGTAACTGAACTCTGCAGCTTCTAATTTTAAGACGGAGCAGAAGATGCCTTAAGACGGCCGGCATGTACTGTAGATATTTGTGAAGCTTTGCTAAATAAAAGTCTGCAGACAGATGCTGAGCTTCACTTGATGCTGTTGAATAGTAAGTAGCTTATTGCTTTATTTATGTCACGAGCTGTTGCTCTTCCTGAACAAAAAAAAATGGTTAGCTTTCTAGTTTTTTAACCTAACTCCACTTTGACAGAGGCTTTTATTCTGGTAGCCTGTTGTAAGAGGTGTAGGTGAATCAGGCTGTCTTATTTTTCAATGCCGATATAGTTTTAAGTTGTGTGTGTGGGGCTTGATGCAAACTTTGATGCACTGTGAAAATAGCTATAAGGCTGCAGTGGCACTAGAGAGCACAAACAAATTCCTACATAGTGGGGGTTCAAGTTTTGCTGTATGAGTATTCTGAGATTATGCTTGTCTCCTTTGGGATCTATAAAATAATGTATGTATAACTGTTGTTATATGTTAAATGTTTTCATAGTACTGTAAAAAAGAAACTTCAACAGAAAAAAAGCACTATGGCAACTCACCTTTAAATGAATCAATGTATTTTATATCAAACCCATCCTTGTCTTTACCCAAAGAGGAAAAATAGGTAGCTTCTTGTTTAGGATTCCTTTTCGCTCTCTGCGGCCTTCTTGCCACCATCTCTTTTTTTTTTTTTTTTTAATGACTACAGTCTTTGTAGGTATGACTGTGTCTCTACAGAAGTTGATGTACTCAGTGAAACAATCAGCCTGTCTATCAATGTCCATACTGTTCTCATCTGTTTCCAGAAGCACCTCCCAATCAGTGCGTTCAAAGCAGTCCTTTAGAGCCTCACTAGCCTCAGGTCATGTGCTAAATGGCAAATTTTAAGAACCAGTGATAACTCATAATGTGGCCTTCACATGAGAAAAAACGACAAGAAGAACAACTTCCGCTGCTGAGGTCATGTGCAGAGGTCAGAGGTCTGCAGCCAGGTGTAAGGTGCAAAAAAAATCAAACCCTCTTTCTGTTCCTTTAAAAAGGAAGCAGAATACTGCATCAGGAATTTACATACCTCAAGCAATAGAAAAGCTGTGAAAACCCTAAATTTGTGCTCCAAATTTAAGATTTTATAATAGTGTTAATTTATTCTTGGTATAATTTTATTGCATATCTTTTATTTATCTATATCACAATTTGCGTGTAACCCCTGGCATTGTCTGCTTATCTCTTTGTTGTTCCTGATTCTTTGATCTTATGTTATGTTTTCTCATACCACCGTTTCAATATTCACAAGGAAATGTGTAATAAAGAATATTTTTTTTAAAAAGAAGAAGAAGAAAGAACGGTCTGCAGTCACGTACTCTTGCATATATCGAGCCCTGCCTATTTGATTGTCTAAAATTGAGAATTCAATAAAGTTCGTGAAACAACAGTCACACTGTCATGGCTGACTGCAACAGGCGAACAGAGCGGAGCTGCGGTTAATTTGCAGCACCTGTTGCGAGTGAAATTTCTGGTTCAGCCAATAGCAAAGGACCTCGTTCGACTCCCAGCCAATCGGATTCAGCTTTGATTTCCCCGAGTATTAAAAGCCCCACGAAGGCTGGGTTAGCTTTATGAACACGGCTCTCCTCCAAACACCGCTGTGAGAGTAAACTTTGTCTCTTCATCCTCATTTCAAACAGCAGCACCAGGAGACATGGTGAGTGTGGATTAATGTGCCTTTTATTTAAAAAAAATAATATTTTTTTTACGAAGTGAACTCTTTGAATGTC
>JAJHUR010139971.1:968-23340 GCA_027495735.1 Lutjanus campechanus | reverse complement strand
TGTGTGTGTGTGAGGGACAGGTGTGTGTGTGTGTGTGTGTGTGTGCAGTGAGTAGGATGATGGTAATGATATTGTGGTAAACGCTGCCACACGGATGATCGCAGAGGTTACAGAGCTCTAATCCGATGATGAGGATCAAGTTTATACAATGTGTCTGCTGCCCCTGGCATACACACACACGGAACAGAGACAGCACAGACACACACACACACACACACACCAATATTGCCCTAAAACTACATTCAAACTGACAAAAATGACCTCAGATCTCATGTCCCGATAACAGAGCTGGACGTCGTCTCATAGCATTTATTCCCTGGTGCCAGCTTGACTGATATGACCTCTAATCATGACCTCTGACCTTTAGAAGAGTAGTGATAGCATTGCTGTTTGACTGCAATGAGCCCAAACATGGTGTTTTCCTCCTCCAACAGAAGAAAGGGCTTTCACCCTTTCACCCCTGTTGTTGATATTTGTCTTTCTCTTTGCATGGTCAAGTCTTAACTTGCATTTGTAGATGCTGCGACAAACTGTGTTTACTGACAACGGTTTTCCAAAGTGTCCCTGAGCCCATGAAGTATCCTTTATACAATGTTGTGGGTTTTAATGCAGTTTTTAATGCAGTGCAGCCTGAGGGGTCAAAGGTTTGATCCTTGCCCCTTACATGCAGAGATTTCTCTGGATCCTTTAATGCTATTACGGATTGTAGAAGGTGAAATCCCTAAGTTCCTGCAGTTTTGTGTTGAGAAACATTCTTTAATTGTTGGACTATTTGTCCACACAGATTTTCACAAAGTGGTGAACCTCTGAGCATTTCAAGGATGCCCATTTAATACCAAATCATGTTACCAATTAACCTGTTCACCTGTGAAATGTTACAAACAGGTGTTTTTTGGAGGATTCCACAACCTTCCCAGTCATTTGTTGCTCCTGTCCCAACTTTTTTGGAACATGTTGCAGGCATCAAATTGAAATTGAGTGAATATTTACTAAAAAATAATGAAGTTTGAACATTAAAATATCTTCTCTTTGTACTTCATTCAATTGAACACAAGCTGAAAAGAATTTGCAAGTTATTGCATTCTGTTTTTATTTAAGTTTTACACAACTTTTTATGGAATTGAGTTGTATTTAGTGCTTTGAATTCGTATAGGACATGTATTGTAAATCTGTTTTATTGTTTGTTTCATCCTGGTGACAGAGCTTATTTCAGACAGCAAGACATAGTTCACTCTCCATACCTGTATTTAAAATAATGTGTTTTATTATTATTTAATTTCTTTGCAGTGTCTGTGCTCCATCCATCCAGGTCAAGAGGTGAAACACCAGCCGTTTGGTTCCCTCTGGTACATTTACAGTAATGTGAATGGTTGCTTAGCGAAAACAAAGTTACTCTGCTTTCATGACAAAACAAACGCACACAGCGGTGTTACATAATGAGAGCGAGGAGATGAACATGAGTCGGGTGAGGCCCACGGCTCTACTGACTCTCTCTGTCTGATGTTCAGTGAGGCTGGCAGAGGAGAGGACCGCGGGGCAGAGAGGCAGTGCACCATGGGAAGGTCATGAAGCTGCCGCCAGGATAACGGGTCAATGCAGCATTGGGCGAGAGAGGGAGACATGCAAAGAGAGAGATTTTTGATTTTCTGTTCACTGTTCTCACCATTACCCTATCTATCTATCTATCTATCTATCTATCTATCTATCTATCTATCTATCTATCTATCTATCTATCTATCTATCTATCTATCTATCTATCCTCAGTTGCCTCCATGTGGTGGCTGTGAGGTATTACAATCTCTGCAGAGAACACCATCATATGGCAGCTTTGCAAATTATTTCGATGCCTTAATTTGATTCAAATAGGCATAAAATTAAGACTAAACTCAACATGGATTCAAAAATAGATGCATTTGTTTGTTTTTTTCCAGCTATGTATGACATTTAACTTTTATAATAAGAAGAATAATTTCATGCAAAATAACAAATTCAATAAAGATGAGAAATGAATTATAGTGACTGATTTACATTCTCAGTGCTTCATTCAGCAGTGTTGAAGCTCCACTATGGATTTACTCTTAGAAATAAGGGTTCCAAAAGGGTTCCTCATGAAGGCCTGAACCATTTGAGACCCCTTTTTATTTAAATATACATTTTTGAGTTTTGTCAAGGGTTCTTAATATAAAAGAGATCTCTGTAGAACCCCCTAGATGGGTTCTAGAGAAAACCCTTCAATTATAAAAGGGTTCTCAGTAGAAGCCCCTTGGTGTGTTCTAGATGAAGCCATTGGAATATAAAGGAGTTCTTGGAAGAACGCCCTGGATGGGTTCTTGTAAGCACCCTTAGAAGGTGAAAAGTTTCTGGACAGAACCCCAGAGGAGGCAAAGGTTCTTTGTACCATACTATAAAAAGGTTCTCAGCAGATCCCCGTGGGTGGGTTCTTGATTAAAACCCTTAGAATATAAAGTGGTTCTTGGTAGAACCCCCTGAGTAGGTTCTTGTTAGCACTCTTAGAAGGTGGAAAGATTCTGGATAGAAAGCCAAGAGAGGGTTCTGGGTGGAGCCATTATACCATAGCGGGGTTCTCTGTAGAACCTCTCATGGGGGGTTTCAGTGTGAAACCTTTTGCAGATGGTTAGAACCCTTTATGTAGAGGTCTAGGTAGAGCCCTCTGAAAGGGTTCCAAGTGGAACCTTTAGAAAAGCAACAAGCTGAAGAACCCTTTCTGGTTCTAGTTCAAAGAGTGTATAAACTGATGGACAGTAATAACTGTGCAGTTCGTCCTGAAAATTTCTTTTGTTTGTTTTGTTTAAAAATATCTTTTATTATATCAAAATATTTTTCTTTCATGTTTCTGTTTTAATATTTTTTTTATAGAGAGAGCAGGTCCAGACTGTTTATAGTGTAACTAAAACATTAAACACTAGGTTCATTTTTCCAGGACTACGCATAAATATTATAGAAAATACATGAGTCAGTGGAGTAATTTTCATTTGGCCACAAGAGGCTGAGAATGTTTTCTTGCAGGTGAGCTTTAATTTCACAAAGTGCAGGTGTTACTTTGTGTTCAGGGCGCATGGAGAAATTAAAGCTTACCTGGAAGAAAACATGAATGTCTTTAATCCAATTCAGAAGATAATTTAGTGGTGCACTCAGCCTCTGGTGGCCAACATGAGTATTACAACAACAAATACCCTTTTTTTTAACAACCTGTCAAAACCTTTTTTCCCACTGTGTTTCACAGATGAAAAAAATAAGAACATTTGAAAGATAACCCCGGAAAAACCCTTTTTTCACCTGTTCTTATTTCAGGGGAGAAAACAGTTTATATCAGACAGAAAATGGATGATGGATCATCATCAGATTGTTTTTTCCTCACTTGCCTCTCAGGGTTTCTATAATGATGAATTTAAAAATATGTAAATTCAAATAACATTTGATTTGTTTAATCCTAGTTTTAATTTTGCTGCGTGTTTACTGTGTGGTGCAGTGAAAAAGAGACTGCATTTTAATTAATGAATTATACTGAATTAAAGACTGACTTACTGCTGTTTTATTTCACTCATTTTTATTTATTTACAGGTTTATCTGCAAATAGAACAAATTCTGCAATTTACATAAAACATCAACATTAAAAAGGCCTCTGTTAAACATATATTTACAGTTTATTTGGAGAGAATGTGAAGTGCTGCACTTGTTCAGGTGCGAGCGGGCAGTCTTACTTCACAGAGGAATCAAACTCTCTCTCTCTGTTTCCCTTCATCCCTCCATCAGAGGTAGTAGTCTTCCTCCTCGATGTCTCCGTGTGTGTCCTGGAAGCCGAGCGCCTGGATGTCGTGGGTGATGTCAGTAATGCGTCGGTTGAATTCCTGAGATCCTGAAGCCATAGTGCAATTGTCATACCTGCTGGGGGAAACACAGATTATCTAAATGCTCTCTCGTCCCTCTGAGATCCCGCTTATTAAAATGTGCAGGTGAGAACTGATTTGATTTGACAGGAAATTTATAATTTAAAACATTTTTGTGTGCATTTTTTTGGGCCACGTAGACTCAACCTGGACTGGTTTGGCATCAAGGTAATAGAAACCATGACTGAAAACTGCCACGACTCCACAAAAACTTAATTTTAACCCCAAAAAACTAAACGAAAGCTTTTGACAAACATGATAATGTTGAAAAAAATAGGTCCATCACATCTTAAAGGTTTTTATAATACAATCTGAATAAAGTACTACGTTATTTTATAGTTTATTTAAGGTTGGTAATGAATGGAAAATATAAACATACTAATACTGTATGTGAACTAGTGACTGGGTAAAGAAAAACACTGCATGCTGACACTCAAATTATTGAAAAAATTATTATAATTTAAATAACTATAAGTTTAAAACTTTTAAACTTTTTGCTGTTGATTTAAAAGTCAAAAATAACATGTTGACGCTCATCAGTTTTATTAAAAATAAACTAAATGCACCATATTAAATGATTATGATGTAATATGAGACATCAGTGGTGTTATTTTCAAACCAAGCAGTGAAACAGATCACAGATCAGTACTTGTCCTGACCTACTGCACGTACCCTCGCATGGCCGTGGCCGACATGTTGCTCATGCTGCGTTTGATGCGTCCGAAGCTGTCAGTCAAAATCCCGCCCTCCCGGATCCCGATGCTCTCCAGGAAACTCTCAAACACCCCGACGTCCTTGTCTGGGATGAAAGGACGCATGCCTGGGATACAGAGACAATAATAAGTCAGGTGCTCATGATGGATAAAAATGACTTTTGTTGTGCAGCCTTGTGTTTGGGTTGTGCCCCCTGTTTCACTCTATGAAAGCGAAAAAGCCAATAATGATATTTTAAATAATTAATAAAATTATTACATCATATCCCTAAACCTATAATTAAATGTAATTTTTATAATATTGACAATTTAGTGATCCCTTTTGCTACCTCTATGAACTGAAGTTTCAAGGAAAGTTGTGTTGACGTCCTGATGTGTTTGATGACTTTCCGAGTTACAGTGATGGAAAGTAACTGAGTACATTTACTCAAGTGCAATTTTAAGGCAGCCGACTTACTTCAATTACTTCAGAGGGAAATAATTAGCTTTTTACATCACTACAATTTATCTGATAACTTTAGTTACTGGTTACTTTGCAGAATCAGATGAATAATACAAAGTATAATCAACAAATGAATGATAATATATTATTATAGGTTAAGATAAAACTTTATTGATCTCTGAGGATTAACTCACAAGCTGCCCAGCAAAGTTTTTAAAATTTGTTTCAACTTTACAGCTACGGTATTAAAGCTACAGGGAATTTTCATATTTTGTTGATTTTGAAGCCCCCCTGTGGACAAAAGTAGCATTGTTTCCAATGAAATAACCACGAAATATGATGTCAAAAATACAATCATGTAAGTAATAACAACCGCTGTTATATAAGCCGAACATTGCTCTCTCCAAACCAACCAAACAACACTGACAAAATCAGTATTTTTATCTCGCAGAACATGAAAGAATGTAAAGTATCAGACTCCATACAGAACAGAGCTGCACGCTGTTTTTTAGGCGTTCAGGGTGATCTGGGTTGGATTCCTGGTTCAATAAGGCAAAAATGTGAAATGATCAGCCTGTGTAATCGTCTGCTTAATATGTCAGAAAACAGGGTTAATAAGAAGGTTTTTCTTTGGAGTAAATTACAGAATTCTCCGTGGGTTAAAGAGAATCATTATATCTTTGAGGAACCTATATGTAGTAATAACTTAACATGCAGCATAAACGCAAAGTTAATTGTTAGATTTAAGACAAAATGGTTAAATGATATTGTATTAAAGCCAAAATTACAAAGATATATTCAAATCAAACACAATTATGGCCCTGAATCTTATATTACAGCAAACTTAACAAGGAGTCAAAGGTCTTTAGTTGCACAGGTGAAACTTGAAGTTGGCAGATTTAAAAACGACAGGTTATGTGAATTGTGTGATTTAGCATAAGCTGCAAAATCCAGAAATGTTCTGGTGGTCTGATGATGACAGAATGGGATGGTTGTTGGCTAATTTTGTTTCTAAAGCTTGGAAAAAGCTTCAGGATGGGTCATTTATTTAACATTAATTGCAATTTATGTTGCTACTCTGGTTTCTGGTCTGTTTTGCACTGAGGCTCTCAGTCCTCTGACGCCGGTTCAACTCCCACCTCTGGCCCTTTGCTGCGTGTCATCCCCCCTCTCTCTCTCTACCCACTTTCCGATCTACTCTTCAGCTGATCCTATCAAGTAGATGTAAACACGGTTATCATGACTTTAATGTTAAAGGGCAGCTGTAACGTGATTTACTATAATTACTTCACATGAAAGGCTGTGAATTGAATGTATGGGAACCTGCACGACCTCTGCGGTTACTATTCAGTCTGTGTGCCGCGTGTTTGTCTGGTTTCTTCCTCCTGAACCTGTAATAATAAAGATTATACACCAGCACACTGAGCATTAAGGATCACACAATAACCCTCTCTCTCTCTCACTCACTAACAGGAAGTTGTGGTTTCCTCAGTGGAAGTGGGTCAGAGCTGAATTTGTTGTGGTAAACACACACATTCAATAAGCTCATGTATGCACACACACTCCCACACACACACACACGTCAGTATACAGTTTACAGCTCACACGCAGTGTCTCTTCTCTGCAGTGTTACCACAAAAACAATTTAAATAGTAGGTTGTGGTTTGCCGCAGTTTCAGTTAATGAGCTCTGTGAATGTGCATGTATTTGTATGTGTTTGCATGCATGTGTGTCTCCCTCTCTCTCTCTCTCTCTCTCCCTCTCTCTCTCTCTGTGTCTGTCTCTGTGACTCTCACCCAGCAGCAGGAACTTGCGGTTGTCTCCGTACAGATGCAGCAGCTCAGAGCAGAAGTGGTCAATGTTTGATCCCAATCTATACTCTCTCAGCAACACCGCAAACTGCTGCAGCTCCACCGGACTCAGCTTGTTACGCAGCTGCACACACACACACACACACAGTTAATGATGCAGTAACTCTACTACAGGTTGTTCACGTCACACAAATAAAGCTAAAAAAAATTATGATGCTAAAATTGAAGAATAATTGAATAGAAATTACAGTTGGTAATATACAATTGCAAACAATACCAGAAACTCAGGGTACGATGATACCACGAAAAAGGGTTCACGAAAAAGTCCGGTATGGTATTGAGACATTTTTTTTATTGCAATATCACAATATTTGATATATTGTTACATCCCTATTTGACGAATAATGTAGCATAGGCCATGGAGAATCAACAAAACAACAACAACAACAACAAAAGCAGCAGTCACATTGAAGGGGGAGAATATAAATGCGGCTGTAAAAACGTTCAAACTTTCAAATTCATACGTTTTGAAAAAGTTTTACCAACTAACTGAACTTTTGTTGAGATGATTTACTTTTCTTCTTTAGATGAATTTAAAGCTTTGAATTTTAGAAACTGTATATTTTTAAAAAATGTGAAAAAACTGAGAAAAAAAACTAAACAACGTGAAAATAAATGTTTCTCAAACTCAAAGATTCACATTTATCTATAGAGGAAAAATAAATTATCTCAACTAAAGATTAAAAAAGCAAAACTTTTAAAAGTTTATTTTAAAATGTAAGAGTTTGAGTCGGGCTCAAAACTCAAAAATCTATTGTAGTGTGATGCCTTGAAATTTAAAGTGGCCTGAACTAATTTTTTTTTTACGGTATACAACTAAGACCTGGAAACTACTTATTTATCGTCTATTGTCTGTTTTAGCATCTCTTCAATTGTCAACACTTAGTTTTAGAACTGATTTTAAGATTTTACTGACCACCTTTAAAGCACCTCATGGTCTCAGTTACATGGCTAAATTGCTCCTCTCATATGAGCCAGAATGCAGCCTCAGAAGGACTGAAGGTGACCCGGTTTCTGCAGTCAAGACTCCTCAGTTATCAAATTCCCTGCCTGAGACTTGCTGGATCAGTAACTTCTTTTAAATCACTTCTCAAAACTTACCTTAAAAAAAAAGCCTTATTATTAATGTTTATCTTAATTGTCTGAGGGTTTTATTCCAATGTTTGCTTCATATTAGTTTAGTTCTAACTGCCTGATTTTACTTGTCCCATTCTAGAATTGCTTTAATCTCGGGTCTACCATGTCAAGCATGTAGCTTTGTTTTGAAAAGCATTTTATAAATTAATTTAATTTTAATTATATTATTATCGTTTGCTGCTGAATAAAGGTCAAAGCACAGACATATTACGAGCTATGGGGCAGAGTTTTTATTTTACTATATCAAAATGTACTCTTTGTCCCACATTTGGTTTATTAGGACTTTACGTATAAATTAGCAGCATAATAATCTTACTTATAGCAGCCTTTTTCAGTGTTTTATTGTTATGAAAGTCTTAAATGTGCACATGTAGTGTTTTAACCCCTTACATTCATTCAGTACTGGGAGTGAAATATATTCAGTTTTGTATAGTATGGATGAATAGTGCCCTGAGATAACTTTTGGCACCAAACAAATAAACTGAAACAAATATTTGGTGGAACTTTGCACACACACACAAACACAGACTCACAGTGATCATGTACTCCTGCATCAGCAGCAGGGCGGGGTTACTGTCTCCTCCGTCACTGACTGAAGTCAGACTGCGATGGGAGTCCCGCAGCGACAGAGACGAACTCTCGCTGTACGTCTCACTGTAGTAAAGCTCAAAGGCATCCTGGGAACCATCGCTGAGACAGAGAGAGACAGAGTATCAGCTGACACAGACACAGTAATGGACAGATAGATGGATGGATGTGTTTGGCAGGTTTATAGCCACTACAAGCCAACAGCTGCTGATCAAATGCCAGTCACTCAATTAGTCATTTCCTGTGCAAGCTACATTTCCACACAATGCACTGCTCATGAAAGTCTTTGTCTCTAAATGATCAATCATGCAGGATTCCATTCATTGATAAGCTGCACATGCATTCCTCTGCACAGTGACAATAAAATATACTACAAACAAGCCTCTCTTCTTTATTTAAAATGCATGTTGTGTTTGCACATTACAACCAAACCCTGCAGCCACGGTAATGAGATTAATTTATGTAGTAAGAGTTTTCAAGGCTGTCTGTATAGACTGTCTGTTAGAAAATAAATTAATAACTGACTGTATTGATCTGGAGACGCTGAATATTACAGCCTCAGTCAGGACCAAATGTTACTCACTATGAGCTGCAGCAGCTAAACTCTGGATCATAACTGTAGGACATGTCAGTGAGACAGCTGTCACCTGTAGATAAACAGACAGACAGACAGACAGACACAGAGTAACGTTACTTTAAGTGTTTGTGAACAGGTTCATCACTGGGAAAGAAGGAGAAAAGTTGCAGGCAGGACACTTCACAAAAATCACAAAAATAGGTCTGGGTGTTTTGTTGCATGTCCTGTGCAGGCATCAAAATCATTAAGGGTTAGACACTACAGGAGGGTAAAACAATGGCATCCTTAAAAAGTCTTAAAATTGATCAGTGCAAAAATGTTTTTGTTTGTTTGTGTCTTTCAGGACCAAAAGCAACTGGAGCCTTAGAAAACCTCAACTTTCATCAGATTGTCTGAAAGGTAATTAATGAGGTTGATGAACATTTCATAATAAGAGCTCATTTTTAATGTTGTAAAGTCCCTATAAATCTTTGCTTTAGACATACAGAAAGCGAGCGTGTCACTCACTCCTCTGCAGCCAGTAGCGGTCCGGCATGGAGTGATGAAAACCCGCTCTGTCGACACACTCGATGGTCTGATGGCCGTAAATGACCTGGAACATCTGACAGATCAGAGAACAGTACTCCTCTGCAGCATCCTGCAAGCACACACACACATATACACACATATATACACAAACACACATCATGACTCTGAATTAATTATCACATCAGGAACATCTGTGACCCTCTCTGACATCACGGCTACACTGACTTCAAGTTAGCAAAGTATTTTATTAAATTTTAATGATCTTTTCTGAGTGTGCTGAACAAGTTCTGGTGTGTCACATGGGTTCAAGGGCGCATGCACAGTAATAATCGTGAGGATTTGAACCAGTAACCACCTAAAGCCAAGCCAGCAGTCTGTTGTTGTGATGAAACGTGACTGAGACTCTGTGAGCTTCATCTGAGCCAGTTAAACAATGACACACTAACGCTGCCAATCCAAACAAATTATCACTCCGGGGACGAGTGTAACAATGACAGAGGATCACACACACACACACACACATGCACGCACGCATGCACACACAAATAAACTGACAAAGCTACTCTGCTCTGTAAATGTGATGTAATGCTTCTGGTTATGCAACAATGCAGAGTCTCGCAGTACAAGTGTGTGTGTGTGTGTGTGTGTGTATGTAGATGAATGAGCATCATCAGTGTTGCCCTACTTTCCACAGTTCCATCACGAGAGCCAAATGATTAGCGAGCTCCAATGAAAGAGCTCTTTTCACCGGTTTATTTCCCATCGCTGTTGTTTTCTTTCTCGAGTCTGAACGTCCGACTGGACTGAACGTCCACTGTGATATTTACAACTTATCAACTCTGAGAACACACACATGCACTAACTGTTAGTGTGGTTTTAGTCTCCAGCAGCACAGCTCCAGGGCACTAGAAGATACTGTATCCCAATCACTAGTGGATGGATTGTTATGCTATTTGGATGAGACTTTATTGATATAGCTCCACCAACAAGTCAAAATCTCTGCTTGACCAACACTAAAACTAACTGACACATTCCTGCCGTCTGTACGTTGAGTTCAAGATGGTATATACACTTATTTGTCTTCTTTGTGACAGTAGGATAAGAAGATATATCACTCTCATGTCTTTTTCTTTAAGTATGGAGGACGTGGTTATTCTAGTTCGACAGACTGAAAACGGGAGCAACAGGTAGTCTGTCAAAATTTAAAAAAATACACCCCAAAGCAACCGTAAAGCTCAATAATTTACGTGCTGAATCTAGTTTATTTGGTTTCATGAGGAATTATATTTCCCAAAATGCAGCAATAGAAAGCATCCTGAGATCTAGGGCTGATATTTTTCAGTCAAATCAGGCTTTGGCCGTACAAGTGCGGCACACTAAACTCTGATATCAGCCTGAAACCAGTCAATCACCTTTCATCATCAGATTTTCACACAGTCACAGAAAGTAAAAGTGTCCACCTGGTATAGGTATAAAATCAGGGTGTAAGCTAGCTTTAGCCTCTGTCCTTTAGTATTAACATTATATCTTGTACACAGCCATTAGGTAACTTTACACATTTAAAACACTTTCAAGGGTTCTCGATTTAAAATGCATCAGATGGAAACATTAAAAAGTCAGCTGGAGACAGACTTGTCAGCTGGCTCAGGGAGTTCAATCATTAGCATAAGCTTACGTTAACCAGCTACACCTATGAAATCTGTCATCATTTTAGCCAACAAAATCCACGGTCGTGAGCTAGAAACGAGAATCCGCTTTTGTTTACTTCTCAGTGGAATCAAAGACCTCGTGTTTCAAGAGCGACTCCCAATTTTGACGTTAAATCTGTCACCATTATCACCGTAAACTGCATATGTGCTGCACAAGAATGGAAAGCTTGACAGGCGTAGCAACAGTAACTAAGGAGGAATTTTGTGAATAATCATAGTCTGTATTCATCTCCACGAAGCCGTAGGGGTGAATGACTTTTGATTGGTTAGGATTTTGTTAGAGCTAAGGAGTGAGGTGTTTCCACACAGGTTCACACTATCACATTGACAAAATCTGTCTAAACAGCTGACTAAATAAACATCTCTGTGGTAGGTGTTTCCAAGACCACATTTTGCCATGACACACACAAACACAAACACACACACACAGACTCAACCATGTTGTCATAGTACGCAGTTAGTTTACAAAGTAACCTTCAGCAGGTGATCAGGTGACCCACCCTGTTCTCCACAGCCAGGATGACCAGGTTGCAGTAGGCGTCAGGACAGGGCGTTGGCTCCAGTGGGTTGTGGTTCCTCCTCTCCCAGCTGCCGTAGCTCTTCCCCCGTTCCCAGCTTCCCGTGCAGGCCTGCCGCCGCTCCCAGCTCCCCCCGCCGCCGCCTCCTCCTCCACCGCCTCCTCCCCTCCTCTCCCAGCTCCCACCTCCCCCACCGCCTCCTCCCCCGTGCCTCCTCTCCCAGCTCCCTCCGCCGCCTCCTCCGACTCCCACCCCCCAGCTCCCACTCATGGGTCTCGCCCTGCGGTTCTCCCAGCTCCCTCCTGTTTTGCGTGTCTGCTGCCTTCTCTCCCAGCTCCCTCCCACTCTCTTCCTCTCCAGACTGCCTCCACCTCCTCTCTCTCCTCCTCCTCCACCTCCTCCTCCTCCCCCTCTCTCCACATTTTGGTTTTTGTCGTGGTTACTCCTGGACAGTGACGGCCTCCAGTCGACTCCACAGATCGTGTGTCGTCGCTCCATCGTGCCCCCTGCAGGTCGAGGGTCAGCGTTGCAGCTCATAGTTTGACGTCGGCCATCTATGCCTGTTGGCTTTTTCCTGTCCAGGCTGTCGTCCCCGGCAACCACTGTGTCCACATTCAGACCTGTAGGACGGGGGTTTGAGAAAATGTGATCACTGTCTTTCTCATACACTCTTGGAAATAAGGTTCCAAAAAGGTCCTCACCTGTCTTAAGGACAAGCAGGTGCAGTGCATCATCTCTCAGGTAGGAGGCAGCGGCGATCTCATGTGTGGGAATCCTCATCAGCAGCTTCTCGTTGTCTCTCCACGTCAGCAGCAGACAGCGAGCAGACAGACTCAGAATACAGTCCTGATCCACGCTCGTCTTCAACGGCAGCACCTTCAGCTGCTACTGACCAACACACAGGGACATTGTGTGATTATAGATTATTAATGAGTATCAGACATTAATGAATCACAGACAGATGAAAGACTATGAACACTGACATTGTCTCAGGTTATAAGTTATAGATTGTCAAGAAAATAAAGATAAAAGAAGACAGAAAAGTAAAAGCTTTTCCAAATCCTGCTGAGATGTAAGTCCCTAATTCTTGATATATTCCTTAGGTGATAGTAGTTGACTTTCCTTCTTCCTTGGCATCAAAAACAATTATTTTTATGTGATTGTAGGCCCATGGTGATATGATTATGTATATTTGTGTCTCCTCTGCATAATTATGGTAACATATTTTTTTGTTTTCCGTAATCTGAGCCAGTGGGAGCATGTAGATATTGAACAGAAGAGGCACCAGAATGGAGCCTTGGGGAACTCCGCAGGTCATTTTTCCCCACTCAGATGTGTAATTATGTATAAACATAAAGTAGTACACGTTCCCTAATACCAAAACTGATATTCTGACTTTGTCTGTTTTTAAGTGAGTGATTATAGATTGTTTCGTGATAATTAACCTCAGTGATTAGGTATCGATTAGATAGGTTATCAATTGCTACTTATATGCCAACCCTGGCTTGGATTATTTATAGATAAGTTATAGAGACGGTATTAGTTATTGATTACTAACCCTGACTGTTTTTAGTTATAGATTTGTTGTTAATCACTAACCTTAAAAGTGCATTATCATTAGCTGTGATTAGTTAGTAATAATTTATTGATTACTAACCCTGGCTGTGTCCAGCAGTTGTAGCAGCTCATCTCGACTGGAGGGGTTCAGTGAAACCGACACCCAGGTCAGGTGACCGAGGAACTAAGATGAGAGGTCAAAGGTCAAACAACTGGTCACATTGTCATGAGATCAGTGATGGTATTGTTCTGTATTTCAGTTTGTACCTTGACCTCCTTCTCTACGTAGTCAAAGATGAGCCTCTCGGGGTGGATGAGGTAGTCTGGGGGGTAGAGAGGGACAGTGTGCAGAGGCCTGCGGTAAATGCTGCCTCGATCCACTGGCCTGCGACCAGATTTTGACCAGACCAGCCGCTTAATAGGAGAGACAAAACCCTGGGCAGAGAGAGGAAGAAAAAGAGAAACAGTGTCTTATTGTCCCTCTGTTTGATTGCCATGGTAATGGGTTACATCCAACTTTTAAAGGTGCTAATACAACATTCAGCCTCATAAGATGTCAGCAAACAATAATTTGAACTGTGAAGTTATAGCAGAGCAGAGAATGACATCTTTGTGTGTGTGTGTGTGTGTGTGTGTGTGGTGAAGTCTTCTCTTTTTAGCCAGGATGGCCACGTGTGCATGTTCATGCATGTGCACACTCGAGCATGTGCGTATGCGTGATCACAGTTTGGATTAAATTCAATTACTTGCTTGGGGTTCCCTTCTAGACACGAGAGCCAGAATGATGAATCTTTCTCGTTTTACAACTAAACAGTCACTAATGTGTGTTGAAAAAAAAAAACAATTGAAAACAATTTAATCTAAAAATAGGCAACACAGTAACAGAATCTTGATCCATATTTGATCAGCACTGCTTAGTTTGACAATTTGATGTGAGTTTTGTTAGCAGAACGTTCATCTAAAAATGTCATTTAGCACAAGCTGAAATGGGCCTTTAAGCTCCACTACTGGTTAAGTCTCTAAAAAAGGCTAAATTATCAGTAATTATCTGTTTATTTTGTCCACTTAAAGCTGTGGTAGGCAGCATTTTTTGGCATCAATGACCAATAATTTCATAGTAACCTTTTAGTATATTGTAAATCAAGTGGACTGAGACAGAACTAGACTTCTGCACCTCCACTTGGCTCTGTTTTCAGGCTTTAGAGAATGACGGTAGATTTAAATCAATTTGCAGCTACTCATGCACGTTCCTTCAGTGGAATCCTGGATTAATGGCGGAAACCCTTGCAGGAAAAGTCACTATAAGACGAAATGATCAGAATTAGACTCTTAAAAAGTCAAGCTAATGAGCAGCATGCTCAGTCCAGGAATTCATCTGCTCACGTGTTAATTTTGAAAGAGCCGACAGACAGCTGCTCAAAGCCGGGGAGCTCTGGATGAGAGGGTCGGTGGCAGACTGGAGCTTCTGGAGGAAGAAACACCAGAGTCACCCTGATGCTGACACTTTTATTGGCAGGACAGGAGTTCAGAGTGTATGTTTTAAACTTTTGGGATTAAAAAAGCGGGTTTATTTTCACTCCTGCTTCTCTACCCCTCTGCAGCAGCAATCCACGAAGAAATTGCGGATCTGCTGACCGGCCAGACGAGAGCTCAGCTTTTGTTTTTTTAAACTTTTGGGATTAAAAAGTGGATTTATCTTCATGTTTGCTTGTCGACCTGTGTGAAGCAGCAACAACCTTAAATGAGCTGACTGCGCTGTTTACAGTGAGATAATTAGTCTCTCTGTCCATGTTGACTGCTGAATGGAGGAGAAATGTATTGGAAACTTACATTGTGAGAACGAAGAGAGGAGGGATGTAAAGGAAAAAATCGACTCTGGTGATTATTGTCAGGACTCACACACAAACACACACTCACAGCTGATGTCTGTTGGTCTGTGCTTGCTAACAATGCCTCAGTAAACTGTTGCATGTGTGCATGAGCGGTGTGCTACTCGTCTGGTAGGAGGGGCTCAGGAGGGACAGAACGAAACCCATCTCACGTCGTGGAGATGAGACTCAACAATCAACCGTTTTTCAGGCTTTCTACCTACTGAGGCTTAAACACTTTAGTATTCAGGCGGGAATAAACACAGCAGTCTCTAGGCACTATGAGGGTGTTCTGGGTTTGAATCTGAAGTAGAATTAGAGGACGGTGAATTTGTGTGTACATACATGCCTCAGTGTGTGTGTGTGTCTGTGTGTGTTGATGCAGTGCATCCCTTTGGCTGTTCCAGCAGTGACTGACAGGTGAGCAGTGATCTCTGACAGCTCCCTGCTGAGACTCACTGACAACACAGCACACACTGTTAGACACCCACTGACACACACCAACACACATTAATATACCGTAGCTCGAAGGCATAAAACGAATAGCCGTCATAACACACACACACACACACACACTGAAAAGAGAGAGGAAATTAGCTTGTTTAAGAATCAGAAACCTGTCCTGTCTTGTCTGTCTGAATAATAACAAGGACAGATCTCTACATATCAGAATGAGGACGGTTTCCGATGAACATCTCTGTAGTCAGCTGAATTTAATTGTAAGGACAAAGACAGAGGATGGTTATAATGAGTTTTGTTCCTCCTCGTGTCTCCATGTTCCTTTGAGGGGAAAGAAAGAAGGAAATAATTGGATTTTGTAATGAATGTGCTTAATGTAACAACCCGAACAGGTCAAACCAAGGTGCTATGGAGCAAGATAAAACTTTTTTCTGCTTTTTTTTCTATTTGTCTCAGAATTTTTTCACACTTTTTCACAACTCTCCATTTTAAGAAATATTGTTTGATGCTATTTTATTTTAAAGTTTCAGAAGTTAGAAATTCAGCCGTCTTGTGAAGAAGATGCTCCTTCCTGCTGAGAGAATATTTTTAAAGAAGTGAATCAGTGAAGTTAAATTAACAGGCTTTTGGCTTTTGGATGTTTATCCTTGTGCCCTCAGAAAATGCAGCTGATGAGCTAACAGGTGACAGGCTAGCAAACCAGGACTAGCGCTAGCAGTCAAAATAGCTCTTAATTGTTTGTTTGTTTTTTCTTCAAGTTAGTTGTCTCATTGTTTTGGTACTTATATACTGTGGCTTGAAAACATAAACATGAATAGACATTGTAACACACACAAAAGAGAGAGGAAATTAGCTTAAGAATGCAGCTAATGGCTAGCAGGCTAGCAATCTCCTAGAGCTAATTTCTGTTCTCCCTGTGCAAGTTTACTATCTGCAAGCACTTTATTCTCAGGATTGTAAATCATTTCATTCAACAAAGAATTAATGAAGACAGGAGAAACTTTTTCCAAGATATATGAGCAAGGTAGATTATAGACCCGGTAAGGACCTAATAAATTGCTCCGCCAGTTGGTCAATTAGTTGGTTAGCTTGTTGGCTTGGCACAAATATATTGTCTACCCATTTTTATGCCTTCAAGCCACAGTATAACACACACACTGAAAAGAGATGAAATTATACACAAGTAAGGTACAGATATCTGAAAAATGTACTTAAGCACTGTAATAAAGTATTTGTACTTAGTAACTTCCCACCTTTGATGCAAACCATTCCTCTTTTGTGGTGCAGTAAAATCATATGGAGGATAAATAAAACTGGATGGCTCTTTCTTCCATAAAGGTCAGCGCTGTCAAGAGTTAGCTAATGGTCAGTACTGTAAATTTGCCTCTTAAAGTTTATCAAACTTGAGCTGAATGCAAAGGATTTACACGGATTTACTTGTCACATGATCGAAATCATTGAAATGAATGGATTCTGACGAGATAATAGGACTGCTGGAGGGGGCCGGGCTTATCAAAGGCTCAACTACAGTGACATTAGAAAGGATACTGGGAATGAAAGGAAGTGAGACAACACTGATGGATCATTGGCTCCAAAATTACGAATTACGAATTTACAGTTGGGCGAAGAAATATGAGAAAATTTGCTTTGCTTGAACAAAATGAAACACAGAAACTCAAAAGACAAAACAGAAGCTGCCGTACCTTCTTGGATTTCTTGGGTTCATAGTCCATCGTGGTTCAGTCCTCCTCTGTCCTGGTCCTGTCCTGGGTCAGCTGAGTCCTGGGTGTATTTTAAATTTTTTTTGTTGTTGTTGTTTCAGTCTGTCTTTTGTTGTCTTTGTGTCTGTCTCTCAGTTGTTCTTTCCATCGCTCCTTCTGTGTCTCCGTCTCTGTCTGTTCAGGTTATTTTAGCCTCTGTCTCGGCTGCTTCATTCTTGTTCTTTCTCTTTTAACACTGATTGTTCTTTTGAGACCCCTCCTGGGGCCACACACACACACACGCACATGAGAGAAGAGAACAGGAAGCAGAGGAAGCCCAGTTCCTGTCCGAGAGGAAACTCCACCAGAGATTGATAAGGCCCATTCTCTCTGCACTCACTGCACAGACACACATACACAAAATTAGGTTCTAATTAAACTAATTTAAGCGACTTACAGTTACACAAGAAAAATAATTGGCACTCGGCTTGTGGTGCCCAAACCACACAAGCTGAGTGTCATTTAGTCTCATTATGTCGGAGAAAACGCAGACATTTCTACAGCTGGTATCTCCAAAACTCTGCAACTCACACCAAAAAAATCTAGATGGATAAGTAGCACTACAGGCCAGGGGAAAACGTATGATCTGATTTTGGACTGAACTGTTGCTTTAATTGTCTGATTACATAAGAGATGATTGATGCACGGGTTGCATTACTTAGCAACCACTTGTCAAAGATCAAAATACGAGTATTGTTAATTAAATGTGACAGCACAGAGGATCAAATGCTTTCAATGATTTCATAAGAATAACGAAAGATCATTTGTGGTGGTTTGTGGGTTTTCTGCTGCTTCCAGGGTTCTCTTGCCAAGTGTGAGTCAGCGTTAACTTTCGCAGCACTTTCACTGCAAATTTAGGTGCAAGTCTGTTAATGCGCGTCTATAATTAACTACAGTGACTCCACAAAACATACCCCCCGTTAAGTGCTTCTGTCTTCAGTATCGATCACGTTTGAGGTGATGACGTAATTTCAAGTTTGGAGAAAATATCAAATTAAAGGCAGTCGGTGATGAGATCTGACATCGACACGTTTTCTGTCAAAATTAGACGAGTTTTGGTTTGTCAGATTTTTCAATGCGGTCATCACAGAAATTTTACTTAGATTGTTGCATGTTTAGTAATCAACATCAAATGTTATAAAGAAATACTTAATATTTCCCAGTAATTTCCAAATCGTACATAATATCATCATATAGTTTCAAATTACATAAATAAAAGATAAATAGACTGGGTTGAACCAGCAAAGATTAATTTAATGTTAAATTAGTTCCACTCTTGGCAAAGCTGAGTTTAAAACGAATAAATCCAGATTTAAAATTAAACAGAGCTCTGTTTTGCACAATTAAAAACTAATTTAAAGTTTAGTGTAGTAAACCAAAATTAAATAGAGATGAATCAGTATGGAGTTTTTACCCAAATTAAAGTTCTGTCTGGAGCTAGTAAAGAGGTCGGAAAATTATTCAAATGTATTATTCAAATTCAGTGTTTGCTAAAAAGCTAAAAAGTTAACAAAACACTGCATTGTTTGCCAGGTAACTACAAAATTAGTTCGCCTACTTCTCACTGTGAGAAACACTTGTTGGCTGAAATAAAGGGATAGTTCACCCAAAAATGAAAGTTCAGTCATTATCTATTCACATTCATGCTGACTGAAGGTTGATTTTAGTTTTTCAGTCCAGAAAACAGTCCTGGAGTTTCACAGGAAAACAGTATCGCAGAATCTCCTAAACAATGGAAGTGAATGGTGACCAGTTTTCAGAATTAAAACATAAAATGCCTCCATGCTGCTCATCTGGTGTAATCCAAGTCTCCTAAGGCCCCAACATGTTAAGCTGACTTAAAAAATGTTATTTGCACCATGTTCTCAGCCTTAACCTTCACTGTAGATCTTCAGCTTGGAGCCACGTTCATGTGTACGTGCACACTTTCTGAACTGGGTGTGTGTAGTGTGACGGTGTGCAAATGGCATGACGGGACTTTAAGAGACTTGGATTACACCAGACAAGCAATATGGAGGCATTTTATGTTTTTTTTCCCAGTTGATTTTTACATTTGAAAACTGGTCACCATTCACTTCCATTGTTTAGGAGATTCTGCAACACTGTTTTCCTGTGAAACTCCAGCATTTTTCATTCTTGGGTGAACTATCCCTTTAATGGAGCAAGAGACAACAGCACAGCAAAGAAAAAGACACTGTCTGCATGGCTGCAACTGGCAAACTGTTTTAATGGATCAACTGAAGTGAAAGAAGTGAGACGCATCATAAGATTAATCGGGTTGAGTTTGTCTCTAAACTTTCTTCGATGAATTTGATTATTTTGCTCAGTCCATCTTTAAAAAAAGCAGCCATTTTAAAGGTTAAACCTCCTCAAGTGTTAGTTTACTGGAGTTTAAAGTTTTGGTGCAACAGAATTACATTTAATCTAGAGTTCAGTCAAAATGAGAGGTTTAAATGTTCTCTTTCTTCTAGTTTTAATATTTGGTTTAGCATAAGTTAAGCCATTATTACAGTAATTTGGGTTTAAAATCAATTCTTATTGAGCCTTAAAGTTAAGTTTTAAGGCAGTCATTTTCTCTAGAATTCATTATCCTGTCAGTTTCAAGTGTAAAACTGCTGCTGTGCTGCTATCCGCTGAAAATATCTTCCTTCAAATATTTAGTTTCTAGTCACATCCCAATCAGTAATGTCACAGCAGGTGTTCTGCCCCGACAGTACGCTTTAAAAATAACTTGCACTGACATCATCCTCGGTGACTGAGACTAAACACGTAGGAGTAAATATGTAGGAGTTCAGTTGCAGCGAGCAGGTTTGGCCACAGGGAGGCAGCGCCGTGACAAAGACTGCCTGGAGGAGGACCGAGGAGGGACGGAAAGATATATTTCTTCTCAGCAGGACACTGATGGAGGCAGAGGAGCCGACATCAGACCTGTGACCTTTGTGACACACATACACACACACACACACCACACACACACACACCTATTGTCACGGTAACCACTCCATGGTGACCACAGGGCTAACGGCTTAACGACTGTCCAGTTACCTTGGCAACGGGAGACAAAGATGGGGCATTTATCGGAGTGTTTTTTCTTGTCCTGATCTCTCTCGATCAGCCTCTGTGAAGCCCTGAAAAACTTGGCCAGGAGGGGCTTAACGGCATCAAAATGAACGGACAATAAATCACAAGATCTGCACCAGATTTTCACCAACTCTCAGTGATAGAGCCAACAAAATTAAAATATGTCAATTTTGACTCTATTCCCAAAAAAATATATGCAATTTAGTCACTTGATCCTGAGATTGCAAACAAATAAAATGATTGTTTGATTTAGTTTCTGTTACGTGAAAGTTTTTATGCTGCAAAGAGGTTCTGAATGTCAGTGGGAACATTCCTGGTAAAATAAAGCTTCAATAAAATGAACATAAATAAAAATTAAAGCAACATTATGTAACAATTCTTCCTTAAAATAACTATAATCTTCTTGAAGCTACACTGATGTGTTATAGGGTGAATGATTCCTCTGTTGTTCCCACTCTGTGCCCCTGTTCTCGCCTTAACTTTGGTAACTTTGCTTGGTGGTCGGGTTGTGACAAGTGCGTAACGCTTTATGACACTAAGCAGGTCTGGAATTTCATCATTTTAGGGGCAAGGCCTCAAGGTGTTTGGTGCTGCCAATTTTTGGAGCTCACAAATGTCAAACAATTTCGAGTCCACAGACGTGAGGAATTTAATTTAAGGTTTAAAGATGGTTTTATTTTTATTCAGCTTTATTTTGTATTTCATAAAGGTGCTATATAGGACATTTACCCTAGAGGTCTCTGTACAGCACCAGCATCTCAGACCAAAACAAATGCATGCTTCATTTTTCCTGTAAAGTTGGATGAAAAAAATATCATCTGAACACACACAGCTCACCAAAATAAGAGCAAACTGTCAAACTGGGCAGTGCTGAGCAAATACGGATCAAGATTCTGTTAGGATGCCTATTTCTCATCTAAAATGTCCAGTGCAGTATTTGGAAACAGCCTCTGCCTTCGCCTGTCTATTTTTAAATAATGTTATGATGTTTAGGTAGCTAACTATCTACTAACTAGGAAGTAAACTACCTTTTACCAACTAATATAAAGGCATAGATCTGAGTTTACTTTGCAGCAAAGGACAGATGTTTGGGGATTGCCTTTTTCTTTTTCAGCTTCAACAAAAACAAGGCCGTGCAGCGTGCCTCACATTTGCAACCTGCAAGTCGTGCTCTTTGTGATTGGGACCACTTGCTAGTTTCTGATCCTAATAAATGCACATGTATAGCTGTCCATGTTTACAACAACAACAAAATACCAAATCTTGCGTAATGCTGCTTTAAAGCTGAACTGAAATGCAGTTACTGTTTATTGTGTAAAAACATATATGTATCTTTTTTTAGGGTTATTTCTGGCTTTTCAAGTTTAGCATACCAGTGTAAAACAAATGATATATAACATGCAGATTTTCTCTTTCTGTAAATGTGTTTATCATTTACTGAATTTTTAAATTTGGCAACACAGACATGCACACACACACACACACACGCAGTATATACACATATTTCATACTCACACTAAATAAATGCACCTGTGCATCACTATGTACTACTGTACATCAATATATATATCACTGGCAACCTTCAAGTCACATCTCAAAACATACCTGTTCAGACTGGCATACCCCTCATAATATATCTCTAATTTTATGGTTGTT
>JAJHUR010139969.1:0-35872 GCA_027495735.1 Lutjanus campechanus | reverse complement strand
ATGAATTTGTCGAAAAATAGAAAGCTTACCAGCTTGAGCTATTTTCCCGCCTTTTTTAAACCAGGAAGTGAGACAGGGGTCCTTAGGGTATAGCTAACTCTTTTTATGCCTCATGTTTTTGTAAAAATCTGACAGAGTTGATGGAAATCTGTGGCACAACTTTAAAGGGCCAGTATTTTCATTAAAACTATTATTATAAACTAACTATCAAAACTATTTTAAAACAAAGATGATTATAACATCACATTTTTATACCTATGTTATCAGTAGGTCTTGCTACATTTGAAAGAGTCTGTAGATCAGGGACTATGTAGGCTGTTCCTAGTTGTGTCTCAGATGCACTTCTGACACCAACTTTCCTTCTCTTCCTGCAGGTGGAGATGCTAGAGCGTAAATATGGTGGGCGTTTCATAACTCGGCATGCAGCCCGCACCATCCAGACAGCCTTCCGCCAGTACCAGATGAACAAGAACTTTGAGCGTCTTAGAAGTTCTATGTCTGAGAACCGTATGTCCAGACGGATCGTCCTATCCAATATGAGAATGCAGTTTTCCTTCGAAGGACCTGAAAAAGTCCACAGCTCCTACTTCGAGGGAAAGCAAGTGTCGCTAACAGATGATGGCACCAAAATCGGAGCACTGGTGCAGTCGGAGCATGGTGGGGAAATGGGCATGCAGGCTAAGACCCCCACAACGCAGAGTGACTTCACAGACGCTATCACAGAACTAGAAGATGCCTTCTCCAGGCAGGTCAAGTCTCTAGCTGAGTCCATAGATGATGCTTTAAACTGTCGCAGTCTGCATGGTGACGACAGCCAGTCAGAGCCAGGGAGAGGCCACCAGGAAATGGACAGGGAGGTCAGCTGCCAGGTGAAACCCTCCCACAGTGCTTCAGAACACCGCAAACTGGACGAAATGACAGCGTCTTATAGCGATGTGACCCTCTACATTGACGAAGAAGAACTGTCACCGCCACTGCCCCTGTCTCAGTCTGTAGATCGACCCTCCAGCACAGAATCAGACTTGCGTCAACGTTCCCTCAACTCTTCCCAGGACTACTGGTCACTGGCTCATAAGGATGAGAAAGGGGACACGGACACCAGCTGCCGCAGTACACCATCTCTGGAGTGCCAAGAGCAGCGTTTGCGGGTAGACCACCTACCCTTACTTACCATTGAGCCTCCCAGCGACAGCTCAGTGGAGCTGAGCGACCGTTCTGACCGCAGCTCTTTGAAGAGACAGAACGCCTACGACCGGAGCCTCAGCAACCAGCAGAGCAGCCCCAAACACATCAGCCACAGCCTGCCACCCCGAGGGCCTTCCAGAGAAGAGGACGGCACCCGCCATCGGCCACGGCAACTGGAGGCCCATCTGGCCATCAACGGCACCGCGAACCGGCAGAGCAAGTCGGAGTCCGATTTCTCTGATGGCGACAATGACAGCATCAACAGCACATCCAACTCCAATGACACCATCAACTGCAGCTCCGAGTCCTCGTCCAGGGACAGCCTGAGGGAGCAGACGCTCAGCAAGCAGACGTACCACAAAGAGACTCGCAACAGCTGGGACTCCCCTGCGTTCAGCAATGACATCATCCGCAAGAGGCACTACCGCATTGGCCTGAACCTCTTCAACAAGTATGTGCTCACCACTACATGATATCCATTAACAAACTGATCGCACAGAGCCAGACACAATCTGATACACATTACATACCTGATAAGAGACAGAGGAGGTATGTAAATTATTCATGATAATGGTTCAGTCCAGTACTTATGATTTAAAGGATATTTTTGCTGAAGATCCCAACACAATACTCCTAAAATCCACACTGATGTTGCTTGCAGAGTTGGCAAAAGTACACACATTCTTTACTTAAGTAGACTTACACATACAGATACAAAAACTAGAGTCAAAAGTAGGAGTATAGATTCAAATTCTTTACTTGAGTAAAAGTGAAAAAGTACACACTTTGAAATATACTCAAGGTATGAAAGTAAAAAGTCACCCTCTGATGAACACTTCTACCGGCTGTTTCTGTGCCAAGCTAACTGGCCCTCACCTTTTCTCCCTTTTGTCTGATTCATCTTGTTACCTAGTTTTCATTTGGTTATGCTGTATTCTTCTTGTTATGTCTTGTTACATCATTTTCAACTTGTTACGTCATTTTCGTCTCGTTACTTCATTTTCAACTTGTTACATTGTTTTTGGTCTTGTGTCATTTTCATTTTGTTATGTCTTGTTACATCATTTTCATTTAATTACGTGGTTTTTGTCTTGTTACGTCTTCTACATGGTTTGTCTTGTTATGTGGTTTTCGTCTGTCATGTAGTTTTTTGTTATGTTGTTATCTTATTACATTATTTTCATCTTATGTCATCTTCGTTTTTTGTCATTTTTGTCTTGTTAAGTCCTTTCTGTCTTTTACGTTGTTTTCGCCTTGTCTTGTCACTTTCGTCTTTTGCGTCATTTTCATGTTGTTTAGTCTTTTAATGTCAATTTCATCGTCTTACGTCTGTCGTGAGTGGTATGAGCTGATGGATACACCAAGGAATCATCTTTTTTAAGTGCATGTTGCAATGACACAAAATAAAAATAATCAATAATTCCCCTCAAATGCATTAAAAATAAAAGTAACAAGCTGTTTTGAAAATGTACTGAGCAGAAAATACAGATATTTGTCTTAAAAGGTAGGGAGTAAAAGTAAAGAGTTTTCATGAAAATGAATACTTAAGTAAAGTACAAACATATGCAAAACCAGAGGTGGGAAGTAACAAGGTACAAATACTTTGTTACCTCCCACCCCTGGTTGCTTGAAACAAGACGATCTGTCCGTTCTACTGCAGGTGCAAATGAGTCTGGGACTCATTCTGCTCCACTTCATGCATATTAGTGGTTCATCTGAGCCTGTGTCATTCCATTTAATCATAGATGATTGTGGATTTGGTTTCTTTCAAGCCCGGCCATTAAGTTCCTTTTAATCATTTGTGATCAACACCGCAGAGAAACGTAGCTCCCTCCTCTCCGCTCTCCGCTCTCAGCCCTCATCCCCCCCCCACCCCCCCACCCCGCCTCCCTTCCTGCCTCCCCTAAATCCTGTCCCTCATCTGACACACATTTGGCCAGGGGCAGAAGTGCAGTGGGATAATCACAGATTTGGATTGTGTCCTCACTCCTTCCCTTTTTGTCTCTCCATCTCTGTCTCTCTCTACCCTCTCCTGTGTCTCCAGGAAACCAGAAAAAGGCATCCAGTATCTGATAGAGCGAAACTTTGTTCCAGACACTCCAGTGGGTGTGGCCCACTTCCTGCTCCAGAGGAAAGGCTTGAGTAGGCAGATGATTGGCGAGTTCCTGGGTAACAGACAGAAACAGTTCAACCGAGATGTCCTCGAGTGAGTTTTGCAGCGAGTAATGTCTGTGTGATCTTTGATGCATTTGTGTGTGCAGATGGATCATTTGGTCTCAACCCTGAAAACATCAAGATTCTTGAAAACAGGCTTTTGATTTGACTTTCCGACTGAGCCAGCGCGCAGAATTTTATTTTATCTGCTTTCCAGGAACATAAATCATCATTTAGTTGCAAATATGGTGCCAGTTTGCAATCTACATTCATTCAAATAGTCTTTGGAGTTTCTGAGTACTACATAATGACTCAAGTTACATCCAGGAAATAAACAGAAATAGAATCCACTCAGGAAATTGCTGTGATGCTCGGATAAACATAGGGACCTCATTTATACTCTTCAGTGCTTTAATAGTGGAAGGGAAGTCGTAAACGTCTCGTGTTTTCCAGATGAGATTCTTTGCATCATTCAAATAGAGCCTCTGCTTTATACTTCAGAGTGGACAGACTTATCTGAAACACATTTGAGGCACACCGGCTCTATCAGAGTCCATTGAGATTCAGTGGAGGATAAGGCCAGGAAAGGTCCCTCAGTGTCAGTTTGACAGGCATATCTAAAGGGCTCCTTGAGAAAATGTCTATAAATCCTGACATGCAAGGTATCAAGGTATCAGGGCTCTGGAGAGCTGAGTCACAATCCTCACCACAGCTACGAAAAAAAAAAGTTCTCTCTTTATTTAAGTAAAAGTGTCAATATCACAGTGGGGAAAAAAAATGCTCCACTGCACATAAAAGTCCTGCTTTAAAGCTGCACTGATCAATATTTTTAAATGAACAGCAGGCAAATGACAATGCAGTTTGAAAGGGGTCGTTAGTAGTGACAAAGCGACAAAGGCTTAGTTCTACAGAGCTTTTTAAGCGTCTTTCAGGTCAGAGCTTTTGGTTTTTACAGCCTCAATCTTACTGTCAGTGCTCTCATGAACCTCCTTTCCAGCAGCAGGCAGCTGATAAACCCACTGTGCACAAGTTGTGCAACACCGAACCACAGACACGCAACTAACTTAGCCATAACAAGGTGATAATATGTTAAATATGTGTGTGATGTTGAGTTTGTTGTGGAGTTCTTTCTCAAAGTGGTCGAGGCAGATGGCCACAAGCCCTAGAGCCTTGTTCTGCTCTAGGTTTTTCCTCACCACTGTAGCCATAATGCTTGCTCTTGGTAGGAATAGTTAGGTCTCTGTAAATAATATTATTATTAGCATGGTCTCAACCTGCTCTATATGAAAAGTGCCGTAAGATAACTCCTGTTGTGAGTTTGCGCTATTTAATTAAAATTGACCTGGCAGGAATCAAAAGTTAAGCTAGGCTACTGTCACTGGAAAGAAGAAGGCAATAAAGAACGAAAGAGTGCAATATAGACTGAGAAATTTTACTGATACTCTGTAATAATATCTACAAGGAATTGTGTCAAGGAACTAAAACAAGGCTGTGCTCTGGAAAAGTATAGATTTTGGAGATTTGTAGCTAATAGTAGAATCTGCATTTATGTCATACTGTATATGAAAATAGGCCAGAAAGTGTAGCTGTCTATAACAGTAGGTGTAGCTGATGAATGTAGTTCCAAACACAGGCTGTTCTCACTCCCAACGCATGAAATACTGCAAGGTTGGTCAACTCTGATGCTGTAGGTTCCCCCTTTGGCGTCCTTTCTGGAGGTGCCCCTCTAATGTCATGTTTTGCTGTGCTGCCAAAGTCATATGATGTGGTATACAGAGTGAGAAAGTCTATTTATGGAGGAAGTGTGGTGGATGGACTCAAGCAAACACAGGACTTTCACCTAGGAGACCACAGTTCATATCTCTTGTGAAACCACAAGTCAGCATTGAATTCTTTTTTAGGTTACATAGCACATATAAGTTATATCACGTACAATAAGTTACTGTTAAGTTCAGTATGTTAAGTTACATATGCAACTTAACTAAGGTACTTATCTAAATCCTAACCATGATCTTTTCCTATGTCATATAACATACCTAAGTTATGTTATGTACGTAAAGTTACATAAGTGGAGGAGGAGACCAGGGTTAGTGCCCCGAGTTATACCCAAAAGTCAATGCTGATTTCTTTTTGAGTTATGAAACTTACGTAAGTTACATAACACACATACATTACAAAATGTTAAGTTACATTTGTTAAGTTATGTATGTAAAATTACTTAACTAAGCTACTTATTTGAATCAAACCATGATTTTTTTCCTACACTACCTAACATACAAGAAGTAATGTTACGCAAGTTAAGTTACATAAGTGGAGGAGCCTGGGATTCATGTCCCGTGCCAAACCAAAAGTCAACGTTGATTTCTTTTGAAGTTACGAAACATACATGAGTTTTGTTACATATGTTAAGTTACATAGGCGTCACAGGAGACTGGGTTTTGTGTCCCCTGTTCAAACAAACGTCAATGTTGATTTCTTTTTAAATAATGAAGCATATGTAAGTTATGTAACATTAAATTACATACACTGAGTTAAGTACGTTAAGTTATGTATCTAACTGCTGATTTGAATCCAAACCATGATCTTTTCCAAAACCTAATGAAGGAATTTTGTTGCTGAACCCGATCCAAGGAGTTTTTGTGCCTTTATTTTGAAAGTCTACGCAGACGTTGCTTATATATTATCGCTAACTTGACCACAGAGCCCTGCATGTGCAACACTAGCGCTCGAGGGGTACCTACACCGTCATATTTTGAAGCAGACGGCCACTGACCAAGCTGCCGCATACATTACTGAATCTCTGAAGTTATTCCTGTTGAAAGGATCAAGTGTATTTTCTTATATTTTATTTTATTGTAGTGTATTTTCCAACTAATTGTGTATTTTTTTGTCCTCCAGCTGTGTGGTGGATGAAATGGACTTCTCAGCGATGGAGCTGGACGAAGCGCTCAGGAAATTCCAAGCACACATCAGAGTGCAGGGAGAAGCTCAGAAGGTTGAGCGGCTGATCGAGGCCTACAGGTAAGAGACTAAGACAGACAGAGACACATGACAGAGTTTTATCTTTCAGCTTCAGCTCAGTGATGGCTGGATCATGAAAATAATCATCCTGAGTCATGTCGTTTTTTTCCCACAGCTAGGGGGAATAAACTGATGTTTTCGGAAATGGGGTCTTACATCAAGTTAGACTAAGGATTAAGTGACGGGATGATGCGTGCATGAATAATGGATTTGCTCAAACGAGCTTTGCACCATTTCAAAAACACCATTGCCCTCTAAAACAGAAGTGACACCAAAAAGTCACCGTCTTTCTTTAACACTCCCAGGCGTGGGAGCATCGGTGCAGCAGTGCAAAGCCATTTTAAATCCAGACTTTGTTCGACCAGGTCACTGCAGAAAATAATCTAGAGAAAATTAGTTCAAAAAAAGTTGAAGAAAACCTCCCTCAGGGCTGCTGATGGATGTTGTTTGCCCCTCATTTATTTACTCCAAACCTCTGGTAGAAAGGTGCTCTCATGCCCACGGAGAATTAGCTTCGATCAGCACTGAGCAAGGACATTTCGGCCTCAGTGAACACCACAGTCACTGTTACATCGGGGAGATAACGATAACTGATCATCTGGCGCTCGCCTGCAGCCCAGTCCAGATATGATCATGAATTCACTTTATGGTGACTCAGAAAGCTGTTAAATGGCCCGTCTGATGGCTGCGGGCTGTATTGACAGTCTTCAGTGGCACTGGCTCATTGTGCTTTTGACTTTAGGCTACAGAGCATTATTTAACCGAATATGACCACGGCTCAGATGGTGCAGAGCTCAATATCAATATCAATATTGATACCGATGTTACTGCTCATAAGTGGAACTAACAGGGAACATTAAAAGGGAAGGTTACTGATTTATTTTGCCTTTAATGAAAGTCTTCGTCCTGATACTGTGTCCTTGATCTCCTTAATGATGAACTTTCTGTCTCTGGTGTTCAGCTGGATTAAATATTAGTGCTGTGCTCCAGTCCAACTGACATTTTCCTCACTTTTGGTGTATAAAGTATAAACTATAATTATCCAAATGCATAGTTTTTGGGGTGTTTTTGCAAACGGATAAAATCATCTTTGGACATATTTGTGGAAACATCTAAGCATCTGTGAGCTCCTTCCTGGGTGTTTCCCATGACATCAGCTGAGTATTCTGCCAACCTCTATGGTGTGCTGCTGGCTGTCGGACGTCTTAAAGGGGTAGTTTGGATTTTTTGAAGTAGAGAATTAGAATTGTGTGAGGTGCGGTGCGAGCAGCAGGAGTACCAGCGTAGTAGCAATGTACTGCTGTGGACAGGGTCAGCAGCAAAGACACCTAAAAACCGTCAGACAGCTTTTTCTGGCGGTGATAAGTACCTCATACAACAACCCTGCTTCAAAAACAGAAATAATCCCTTTAATACAGGGCATTATTTTCCATTCAGCAAGCCACACAGTATTAACTGTTAGCCATTAGCACTTAAAGCTGTGCCTTTACTAGATTCAGGTGATGTTTGTTTTCAGTGAAGCTAGTTAGCCTAGCTTGATAACATCAACTTCCATTAGATGTTAGGTTTTTTTTTAATGTTACTTGCTGTGTGCATCCCACATTGTAGAAAAGACGATGTCTAGCTAGAGTTACCTGTTTTCATGGATTTTTCAAAGTCCAGATGAAACAGCATTTTTAGAGTATCTAGCTCTGGTATCATGATGGATTTCCAAGTGAAACAGGATAGGCAGGTGGGACCATAGATCCATTAAAGACCATTAAATACAGGACACTGGACACAAAGATAGCGCCTATTCAGTCCAATTACAACTGCTTGGCTCATACACCAAAAAAACGTTTTTAGCATGTAGGTTTACTTCTGGGGTGTGTGGCGCAAGGATTTGTGGTGGCTTGTGGGTAAAATGCTTTGTTCATAACCCAATGTATGCCTTTCACTACTGTCGTTAGCTAGCTGGCTAATGAAGCTTAGCTTTGTGCCACTGAAAGTTGAAGATTGACTAATGGGTGGATGTCATGATTATTATTGGTCGAAGCCCACACGGAGCAATGACGTCACCGACAGGGCTGAGCAACAAACATCACCCCACCCATGGATATTTCTAGAGATGTTCCGATACCATTTTTTCTTATTTCTGAACTTAACATATCAGCCCATCCTGTGTACCGATCTGATACTAGCGCATTAACAAATTATTATCTTTTAACAGCTGTACAATACTAACCCTGTATGTGATATAATTGCAATCATTGTCTGGACTGGCTCAGGTTAAAAAAGAGATATTCAGGACACTGCTGGGAAGTAGCAGGCTCCTGTTTCAGGGCGAATAAATTATGTGGATCTGTGCATAGCTTTGTGTACTCTCCAATACCTGATCCAGCATTTAAGGCTGTATCAGAGGCATCACTGATACTAGTAATGAAATAACTCTAGATATTTTAGCAGATAAATAACAGTACCAACATTGTTATTTGGTACCAACAACGTTGTGGGTTCTATCACTGCAGAAAAAATATTAAATTTCTCTTTTTGGTAATAACAATTTTGACTAAATAAGTCAAAAATTCACACCAAGGAAGTAAATATCGATTCAGAAAAAAATGATGTCAGTTCAGTTCAGTTCAACACTAAAGTATCTTTGTCGAATATTCTCTTCGCAGCCAGCGCTACTGCATCTGCAACCCCGGCGTGGTGCGCCAGTTCAGGAACCCCGACACCATCTTCATCCTGGCCTTTGCCATCATCCTCCTCAACACGGACATGTACAGCCCCAACGTCAAGCCTGAGAGGAAGATGAAGCTGGAAGACTTTGTTAAAAACCTTCGAGGTACTTTGTTCTCCCTTCCTGCACCACGTTCGGCTTACTGTCACAAAACCCAATATTATCTCCTGTGCCGCTCCGAGGATAAATATTCAGCTCAAATTGAGTTTTGTGCACGCATTATGCCTTGATTAATAACTGTGTCAATAAGGTGTTTTGTTTTTTTTTTTGAGTGTAAGCCATGGCCAAAAAAAGCTCTGCTGTTGAGGCAAAGCACTTTTTAGTTGCCCTCAACAGATTTTGAGGGTATTAGCGGGGGCTTTGTGGCATGGCTAACTCATTTCTCTGCCTATTGGAGTGTCAGTAATTAAAGTACAGTATTGAGTGGAGGAGAAATACTCGTCCTCAGAGAGCTCTGAAGGACGTTTCTGGCTGTGAGAAATATGTGCAGCACAGCAGTATGTAAGTAAATTCAGGGGTTCATCAGCTCTCGTAAATCTGTGAATTAATCATTAATCCTTCTCTCTTTTCCTCTCATCCTCTGACAGGAGTGGATGATGGGGAGGACATCCCCCGGGAGATGCTGGTAGGGATATATGAGAGGATTCGCAAGCGGGAGCTCAAGACTAATGAAGACCATGTGTCCCAGGTTCAGAAAGTGGAAAAACTCATTGTTGGAAAGAAGCCGGTGAGTCGGAGTTTGCCCTTGGGCTGCTGCACATAGAGTGTGACCACTTTTATCTTCCCCTCCATTCAAGAGCGGAATCTAGCAGTGAGCATGCAGAACCAAATTACCCAATGTACCTCTGAGATGTCACAGAGAGGACTGGCTTATTCATGGCCGACGTCCTCTAGAAATGAACAGAAATGAAAGAGCATTCTTTACCTGAACCCACTTTCTTCGCCGTGTGACACATCAATTCTTCAGGGCCAGAGACCTTCATGCTGAATGACTGTAATATGTCTTTTGCCCTAAGTGGCGGCCAAGAAAAGCGCCCGTCTGGCAAGCTCTGTAATAATAAATGAGATAAACAGCCTCACACCCAATGATCTCGACTGTGTTTACCTGAAATCCCACCCTTCAATTTGGTCCTTTTCATCAAGCTGACTCTGTTTACTGACACAAATCAGCAGAAGTCCAAGGAACCTTGACGGTGTCATGATCATAAAGGTTGAAACAAACTGGAAACACAACATATTACAGGAATGAAAGTGAGGGACGCGTAGATGTTTGCTCCATCATCCATAAAACCAGTTTTTCTCATTCTAATTTGGCCCATATTTCTTTTTGAGCATTAGGTGGAATGTCTTCCCTTTGATGTATCGTGAATGTTAAAGTTCCCGTATGTGTTCACTGATCCCTGTAAAATAACTCCTGTATGTATCTCTCACTCACACAGATTGGCTCGTTACACCACGGTCTGGGCTGTGTAAGTATTACTCTTTCTGCCATCTACACCCTAGAGTTGAGTGGAAATATTTGTAAAATACCCAATAGGCTTGGAACACATGTAAACATTGTAAAATGTATAAGATGGGTTGCACCAACAACAGCTTAAATCATGGTTTAAATTTAAATTGTATGGCACCAAACTTTGAGCCTAGCTTAAGTTAAGAAAGGTTCAATTTAAACCTCTCTTTTTATCTCAGTTTAGTTAGTTTTTACTCTAAACTTAGATTGAATTTAATTCCACATAATGAGAATTTTCAGCCCCAATTTAAATTGTGAGCCAGTCTTAACTTTAAACTTTTAAAATGACTGCCTTTCTGAGGTGGATTGAACAAAATAATCAAGTTTTCAATCAAGTTCAAGTTTTTTTTTTGTTTTTTTTTGATGAGTCTCATCTTTCTTTTGCTCCAGTTGATCATTTGGCTATGAAGTTTTTCTCAAATGAAGAGAACTGAGAGCCTCTCTGCCGAGCCACCATAAGTAGGCTAACTGTGGCCAGCTAGTAAACAATATCACCTTTAGTTCACTTTTTAGCAAGCTAGCAAAAAATATGACTTTTTAAAAACTTTTTCGCTAGCTAGCAAACAATGTAACATTTTGTTAACTTTTTAGCTAGCTAGCAAGCAAAAATATGACATGGTTAATTTTTTATTTTGCTAGCAAGCAGTATAACTTCTTTTTTACTTTTTAGCTACCTAGCAAACAATTTAATGTTTTGTTAACATTTTGTGAAACTTTTAGCTAGCTAGCAAATAGTGCAACTTTCTGTTAAAGAATACCACATACACAGCTTTTACCCTTTCTAGGTCCTCTCAGCACTGGATTTTTTGTCTTTTTTTTTATTATTAAGAATTTTTTAAAATTTGGGTAAGCAATCATCTCCATATTGATTAAACTCAATTTAATTCCTGTTTACATGACTAAACTGAGATTACTTTTAAATTGTTCAAGAGAGCTCAACTTCATTTTTAACCTGGTTTAAGCCTTGTTATGATCAACTCTGATTAGAACTAATCCTAGATTAAATTCATCTTTGTTGGTGCAACCCAGTCATAAAGTTCTTGATTTTTGACAGTCTACATTGCCTGTTAGCACCCAAGTGAACAACTCAGAAATGTTGCTGTGTTGTGTGGACAGGTACTATCCCTACCCCACCGGAGACTGGTCTGTTACTGCAGACTTTTTGAAGTGCCCGACCCCAACAAACCACAAAAGTTGGGCCTGCACCAAAGGGAGATCTTCCTCTTTAATGACCTGCTAGTGGTACGGCAGACATTATTCCTCCAGCACATTCAGAACACACTCGGGCATTCCGCTGAGAGAGTCTAAACCACAGTATACGCTATGTTTCTTTCTCTATAGGTTACTAAAATTTTCCAGAAGAAGAAGAACTCGGTGACGTACAGCTTCCGGCAGTCCTTCTCACTTTATGGCATGCAAGTGCTGCTGTTTGAGAATCAGTGTAAGTGCCGTGGAGACTATTCTGTTCGCTCTCTCTAAAGGCATCAGTGTGCTTCAAACGAACCAGTCTGCATGAGATCAGGTCTGTAGGCAAAAGTGTTTGTGGCTGTCTGGAATGGCCACACTCCAAGGCAGCATGAAAACCCTGCTGTCAAACCTGTCAGTGATATATGATAAGTTGTTAATTTCACTTTTGGACAGTCAGGGTTCCCGCACGTTTTAATGGACAAAATTTCAAAACTTGTCAAGGACCCATAATGAAATTTCATTACTCAGTATGTACTCACCACTATGCCGATGTGATGATGGGTGAAGGTCTTCAATTCACAAAACAATCCTGGAGTTTTAGGAGAAACAGGGTAGCAGCCTCATCCAGTACAATGGCAGTGAATGGTGACCACGGATAAAACGTTTAAAAAAAGCACACAAAATGAACACAAAATGTCTCCATCCTGCTTGTGTGGTGTAATCCAAGTGTCCGCAAGCCGCGACATTAAAAATTAACCACAAAAGACGCCATTTACGCCATGTTTTTAGCAACTGTAGCATGTAGCCATGCTACAGTTAGCAACTGTAGCATGTAGCCAGTGGGATGTAAACATGGCGTCGATCTCGCGAGACTTCTGCACATGCGTCCATTAAGATATATACAAAGTCTCGCGACTCCAGGATTGTTTTGTGAACTGAAGACCTTCACCCATCATCACATCGGCATAGTGGTGAGTACATACTGAGTGGCTTATTCTCACAAAGTGGAATATCACTTTAAGTTGGTCTTTCCCTTGTTTGGTTTCTAACCAAAGTTTGTATCGGTGTAATGTAATAATTTAATGTAATAATTAAATTGGATTCTGATTGCAGAAGAAAAAGAAGAGATGTGTGTTTTTAAAGAAAATATTACACATCGGTGCATATTAGAGCTATGTATGTCAACAGCTACAGAAAATTAATTTGCACTTACCTATAAGGTTACAGATTACTGTAACAGTAAATTTTATTACACACAACAAAATTCCATGACTTCTCTGAAACTTTGAAAGATTTTACTAATTCCATGGCTGTTCCAGGCCTGGAAAACAATAATTTGACTATGACTTCCAGTTTTTCCATGATCGTGGGATCTCTGGAAAGTTTCTCCGCAAAGGAACTCACAGTGTTGTGCACTTTGTAAAACCGTAAAGTGTTGGAAGGAGTTGTGTAAGGAAAGCTAAATGGGAACTTAAGAAAGATGTCTAAACCCTTCCTTGGTAATGATCTCTACACTATCCCTGCACAAAGTGGACGTGGTTGTCGCATTGTTGTTTTCGAGAAGTTATAAAATTTAACAGGCGCCAAATTCTGATCTCAAAAAGGAATGGAGTGAGGCGTTTCAGACTGTGTTTGAAGATCCGACAAGTATTTTCTTTGAAGCATACTGACACCTTAATGGTAGCAGAAGTGTTGTCTGTTATTGAAGCAACCCATCTCTGTGGATTCCCCCTTTGATCTGTTTATTTGTGCGGACACGGAATAAAGTGTTGATATTGCCGCTCTTTAGATTATCCCAATGGAGTCCGTCTGACCTCAGCCATTCCTGGAGCTGACATCAAAGTCCTCATCAACTTCAATGCACCCAATCCTCAGGACCGCAAAAAGTTTACGGACGATTTGCGAGAATCTATTGCTGAAGTCCAAGAGATGGAGAAGTACCGCATAGAATGTGAGTAAAAGTATCCTGCATTTCTCCAGATATTATACTCATACATCGGTTAGAATTTAATTAAGAGGAGCCTAGGTTACTGTTAACTTTGCATATGTGTCTCTTGCACAGCCGAGCTAGAGAAACAGAAGGGGGTGGTGAGGCCCAGCATGTCCCAGAGTTCAGGGTTAAAGAAGGAAACGGGCAACGGCAACCTGAGCCGAGCGAGCCTCGACGACAGCTACGCCATCGGTGAAGGTTTGAAGAGGAGCGCCCTCAGCAGCTCCCTACGTGACCTCTCAGATGCAGGTAAAAAAAATATTCAGGGGTTGCCATGGTAACCTACTATCTCACGTCTTATCCCTCCGCTAGACAACGTAGAGCGCACACCCAGGCTGGATGCTGGCATGATACTATTCACTCCTTCGAGGTGTTAATTGATTTGGAAACTTGGAAGAGCTCCTGTTCCTGTACAGTTTTGGTTCGGCTGGTGGCTGAGTCTGTTTAGTGAACACACACACACACACACGCTTCCCCTTAGCCATGAGGCAGAGGAAGCGAGGAGATAGAGATGGGTGTGTTGGCTAATGGGCCCAGGTGTAATTTACTAGAGGCTATCAACTAATAATCCTGCATCACTGGCGGGGGAGGAGGCAGCGCTATGTAGGTCACTGTGATCAATTTGAGCGTCTTAGCGGTAAGAGGAATTAATGTTGTGTGCGGTTGATTCAGGCAGGGCGTAGAGAGTTGCCTCCACGCCGCACAAACACACTCGACCTCGACGCGGGGTTCAGACGAGTAAAGCAACATCAACAGATGAACTGAGCTGGGGTTTTTTGGTCAGTGCTCTGATGCTTTTTGCATAAGACACAACACAGTTTAGTGGCAGTCTTTATTGAGCCCGACCTATATGGGATTTTGGAGGCCTATATTTGCATCAGGAGCTCTGTGTGCAGTTAAAGGGACAGTGCACCCCATAATCGAAAATACATATTGTTTTTGGCCTTTAGTGCATCTGTTAACGTTGGGACGATAGATATTTAGTTTACACTGACAATTTACCAGTCATGGGGAGTGAAAAGAGTTGTATAATGTATAATGTGGCTCCTGGGGAGTTTTGTCTGAAAAACCCTGATGATGTCATCAGAGTAATTGAAATTTGTAGAATTTAAATCTTAACAGAAAGCCTCCATTAGTAACTGGAGGCATGGAGTTTGAAAGATTTGGACATTTACCAGATGAGGCAGCGCTAATAAAAAGATATCACTGGTTGCATTATGGGAAATGTAGGATCCACTGATCTTGAAAATTCAGGACAGCCTCTGCTGCTTCAATATTGATCATGCTTTTTAAAATCAGTCTCTCGTGAGACTTGCGATTTAATGGATGTGAAATGCTAAATTGCTGGAGTGATTTAATGCAGCCAGATTGCTGTGAAGTCTTTTTACTGATTGGAAAGTCTCCTGCCAGCTGTTCCTCAAGTTGCTGCGTAGACACGGAGAGAAATCTCCAAGCTTAAGTTGTCCCAGAGGCTAGCCGTGTCGTGGAGTTGTAGCAGTGACTTGCTTCTTCCCTTTCCTTTAGTCCTTATTCGCCTCCCTCCGCCGTACTGACAGTCTGCTGCTAGCTAGTCACGTGCCACTTTTGTCACCTTAGGGTGCTAGTACCCCCCGCATTCCACCATTAGACAGAAGGGATATGTGCACCTTCATATGCTTGCCAGGCGTGTCTAATCTGTCATGTTACATGTTCTGGGCAGGCAAGCGTGGGAGACGCAGCAGTGCAGGATCACTAGACAGCAATATGGAAGTAAGTAGGATGCAACTGATGCCGAGCTGTCCTCTGACTTCATGTTGTTCACTCTGAACGCACAAGTTTTTTGCTTCTTTGTAGTTTGAGTTTTTTTCTGTTTTGGTGGTGTTTTTGTTGTGAGCACCTTGTGCATGCATTGGGCTGAGCGGGAATGATCCACTGTGGCTGACACACGTTAACCCTTGATGCACACAGCATGACACGACTAATAATACTCCTGACTCACATTAAGGGCTGCTCTTTGTTGATGTTAGACTCCCACCCTCGAGTCATCCTCTTTTCTGTAGTGGGTTAGATTTTTAGACATCTCCTGAGTTTTGTCCTCCTTTTTGTTAACTCGAGGTGAACCTGGCTGTGCTCTGCCAGTTCCAGCTACTGCATGCTGCACAGTTTGAAGTGTCTGCTTCCTTTCATTGACCCCTGACCTTGACAAGAAGTTCCTCCTTTTTCCTGTCACACTCAGCCAGCAGTGTACTGCTGTGAAAGAACCCAAGCATGGAGGCACAGATGTTAAACTATTAGTATACACTCTCATAAGCCAGTCAGTCTCTGTGATATCTGCACATAGCTAAGTTTGCTTGATTTAATTGTTCATGATTTCAGTTCTGCCACACTATTTTGTATCTGGGGCTGTTGCCACATAAGGGCCTTTTAGGGATAAGGCTGTCATTATTCTATATTTTCTCTCACTGTCAAGAAATCTCATGAAAAGGCCAAAACCAGCAAGTCCATTTCTCAATACTTTCCACATCATTTGTGGCACTTGGCTCGAAGCCATTTAGTTCCAGTTGAAAATGTCAGATTTTGAAAAGTGGGTCACAAATATAGTACTCTACAGAAGCTAAGAATGGCCATACTTGCAATTATCTTTTTTAAATGCTGTTATCTCAAGATCATGAGTTAATTATTTCCATATCTCAAGATACCAAAGCTCGATTTTTCTTGAAAAAAGGTTAATTCTTTTTTGGACTTATCTTAAAATAACAAAGTATGTTTTTCTCATGATAATGGGTTAATTTATCTTGTTAACTCAAGAAAACAAAAGGCTGATTTCTCAAGATGATAAGGCAATTTATCATGAGAAAATGATCAACCAAGTGCAACAAAATAATTCACTTGTGGTCTCAAAATTATGGCATTAAAAAATAATTGCCCAAAGCTCATTAGTTCCAGCTGAAAATGTAAAACTTAAAAAATGGGGCACAAATATAGTTTCTATGGAAGCCATGAAAGGCCAGACTTGCAATTATATATATTTTTAATGCCATTATCTCAAGATCACGTGAATTATTTTTTTATATCTGTTTTCTTGTGGTAACTGGTTAATTATTTTGTTATTTCAAGATAACAAAGCTTGTTTTCTTGTGATAACGGGTTAATTTATCTCGTTATTTCTCGTTATTGTAAAATTTTTAAAAATTGGTCATAAATATAGTTTTGAATGAAGCCGACAACAACCGCACTTGCAATTATTTTTTTTAAAGCCATTATCTCTCGAGATCGAGAGGTGAATTATTTTCTTATCTCTAAATAACAAATCTTGTTTTTCCTGTGAAAATTCATTAATTGTTTCATTATCTTGAGATAACAAAGCTCATTTTCTTGTGATAATGAAGAATTAGGAAGAAACCAAGGCTGAGTCCTTGAGATAACAACATCATTGATCATGAGAAAATGATCACTGAAGTGTAACAAAATAATTAACTTGTGATCTTCAGATAAAATTTTTGGCATGTGATATTTTGAAGAATAATTGCAAGTATGGCCGTTCTTGGCTTCCATAGGTTTAATTTTTTAAAACTGTAACAACTGTGTTAGCAGCAATCCTCGAGATTGGTGTAATTATTGCAGTTTACCTAAGATAGCTGTTAGCTGGCTAACATGTTAGCCTGGATTAGTTTCGCCATGTTATGAAAAATGGGCCACGGGTCCTTTTATCCTCTGGCTTTTGAGACTGGTGTGTTTATCAGTAGTCAATATATAAAATGTGACTCACTGTTTCTGCAAACAGCACTCACAGAGAGTGCAAAGATGAATAACCTGCACTCCATATTGACTTGGGTTTCTCATTTTACCTTTTAGCACCCGCTGTTCCACCCTTGGAACACTATACTAGAACTTTCACAGTTGAACATGAAAGTTGGAAATAATTTACAGTATGTACAGTATCCGTAGATTTACTCTCATCTTTTCAGTCACTGTGGTCATGTAAAAAAAAGGACTACCCTGCCATGAAGGTACAATATAATCCAGGTACAATATACAACAGAGACTACAATTAAAACCCTGAAAACATGTGTCTCACTATTGTGGAAGCAGTCTGATAGTCCAACAACATCATAAATCCTTCAGAAATTTATGCACACATCATTGCAAGGGTCAAGCTGCTCTGATCAGTTTAGACAAGCATATTAAGTAACAATTTATGAAACGTATGAGCACATCACCCTGGATGTAAGTCATTTGTGACTAGTTTGCATGTTATGCATGGCTCTGAAAGATCTGCTTCTTTTCTTTGACGTGAACATTTATTGTGATTGTTCTGTATTCATCTTGTCATTCTGTGTTACTGTGCCCTTATTTAAAAAATCCTGTGATTTAACGATTTTTTTTTTTGTTTGTCCTAATGAGTGGTAATTTAGAAACATCAAAACACATCAGTTAACTCAATATGAACCTGAACATGACAGTTGAAAACATCAAATGAGTGTACTGTATACAGGCTGCGGCTTCAGATTGTTCAATAAAGGCTCCCAAAGTGGGGGCACATGAAAATTAAAGAGGGTGCCGTTACCCTGGAAACCAGATATAATAGTGACAGGACCTCACAGCAGCATCAGCAGTCAGGGAGAGAGAGTCTGAAGACTTGGAAGCGGTTCGTCTGCTCATGACAGTGCAGATACCGCAGGCTCTGACAAGCTCAGCAAACTGAGCCTCCAAACCATTTAGAGAGAGTCAACCGTGAGATGTTACGAGCATGGATAGACAAACAAAGGCAGTGAACCGGAAAAGGAAACGGAGAAGCTTTTCCACAAGGCAACACAAGCAATCGTGTGAGATTTGAGATCAGCTGTAGCTGGTCATGCAGTTGGCGCTTCTGTGTGAAGAATTTGACAAACACACTGCAGACGCCAAAACCACTGGGCTGATATGTTTTTTTTCCACAAATTTAGTACGTCTTTTGGGCCTGAAGAAAAAAAAAGAAAAGAAAAAAAAGAAATTTGAATCTGCAGCGAGTATGCCTACTTTTTTGTGCTGTTTCCCACTGAACTTTTTGGTGTGTCTAGGAGAATATGTTCTCAGGGTCCTATGTTCTATGCTAACCCCTAACCCTAACCCATTTTGTTCTATATAGAGCTGGGGAATATTGGACCCTGAGAACATAGGACCTTCAGAAACATATGACCCGGGGAACATAGAACCCTTTGTCATGTTCCAATCACGTGCTATATAAATCATGGGAACATAGGACGTTGAGAGCATAAGACCTTGGGAACACAGGATCCTGGGAATCTAGGACCCCGTATTATCTTCCCATTGTGTTCCATATAAATCGGGAGGAGTATAGGACCTTGGTTACATAGGACCTCCTGAACATAGGACCCGGGGAACACGGGGCACTGGGAACATAGGACCCATTTACCAGGTAAATCTGGGGACCATAGGACCCTGAAACGCATAAGACCTTGGACATAAGCCCTTTGAGAACTTGAGAATATAGGTCACTGGGAACATAGGACCCTGAGAATATAGAACATTGGGCACATAGGACCCTGGCAACATAGGACTTTGGGAACAAAGGTCAATTTATTGTATTTATCATATAAATCTGGAGCGCACAGGACCTTGGGAACATAAGAATCTTTGTCATGTTCCCAGTATGTGCCCAATTAATCTGGGGAACATATAGGATCTTGGGAACATTGGACCTTGGGAACATAGGACCCTCATATTCCCACTATGGACCATATTAATATGGGGAACATAGGATCCTTTGTCATATTCGTATTATGTGCCATATAAATCTGGGATGCGTAGGTCCCTGGGAACATAGGACCATAAAAATGGGACCTTGGGAACACAGGACCCTGGGACCCTAAGAACGTTGTGATCTGACTGTCCTCTCTCTTGCAGGGGTCCATCATTAGCAGTCCTCACATGAGACGGAGAACTCCTTCCAGCCGAGACTGCCCATCCCGCCACAGCGGCCAGTCCCTGCCCAACTCCTCCTCACTCCTCGGATCTTTGTTCGGCACCAGACGGGTCAAGTCCCCAAGCCCCACCCCTCAGGCCCTGCACCCCACCCTCATCTCCCACACCCCTCACCCCGCCAACCTGCACCACACGGCCCGGGTGGAGACAGACACACCGGTCCCCATGCACCATGCCCAGTTCTGCCAGATGACCCAGAACCCCCCGCCTTACCACCACCACCACCACTACCACCCGCCGGCCCACCTGCAGCACCCCCCGCACCAGTACCACCCGCCTGCTTCTCACGGCCAGCAGCCGCCCTACCCGCCTCACCCACAGCACGGCCACGGGAGCCACCCGCCGCACCCCTCCCACACCGCTCATGGCCCCCACCACCACGGCCCGCCGCCGCCGCCCTCCCAGGCGACCAGCAGCACCAAGCCCAAGCACAGCGGCATCAGCACGGTGGTCTGAGGCGCACAGGGGCTCTCTGACTGAACTTTGAGGCTCTCGGCTGACGGGACGGTCGCACTGTGCATCGTCAGTCTGGGGGATGTGAAGCCAGACGGGATCCCGTGCCTCCTTCAGCATTTTTTTATTTTTATTTTTTGGTCACGCTCGTCACCAGGGCAGTTTATTCACTATAGACACATTTATTTTCTGGTTGCTCCTTTCATTTCATTTCAGGTCATTAGTCACATCCGAGCGACAGACAACACAAGAGCATGCACAAAGACCACGACTACTGTTTCTCCTCAGTAAATTAAAGCAACATGATCAAATATCTTGCTTATAAGTATTTTACATACAAAATAAATAGTAATCTTGACTTTAAAGTGATTTTATCTAGTGTGAGGGTGGTTTGGCTGAAGAGACAGACAGACAGACGGTCATCCTCAGCAGTAGCTGTACGAGTATTTAATGTAGCGGTAGCTCACAGTGCACTGTGATATCTCTGTTAGCAGTGATAAATGTGCCAATTATTGAAGCATTTACTAATTTAGTCACAAAAATGCTTTATGTATATTGTGCATAGTATTTTGTAAAATAATAATATCAACTGTTATTATTCTAATTATTATTACAGAACAAATGGCATCAATTAAAACTCTCAGTATTATACTCGCACATAGGTGGCGTAGTTTCACTGTTAAGAAAACAATCAAAGCTTTTAATAGTTAAGCAGTTATTCGGTAAGCTGGAACTCTACTGTATATGGTTGCCTTTGAGTTAGAACTCTGTGGAGGTTGTTGAGGGCCGGCGCAGACGTGCACGCCGGCCCACGTACAGTCTCATCCACTGCACTTGTCTTTGGTTCGGGGCCATCTTCCCCGCTCCGGAAAAAGGAAGCCACAGCGAGCTGCTGAGCAAACAGATTCATCTGAATGTCTGCCCTTCAGTACTGGCTGCTTGTCCGCCATCATTTTATTTTTTTAACTATTTTTTTTAGAGTCCAATAAACGATACGAAATGCTCTACATGTGTCGTACTGCAACCTGGTGGGATTCCTCAAGTCCGTTCTGCAGGAGGAGGAAGAAGAGGTGTGGGGTTTTTTTTCCATTGGAAACTGAAGGAGTCTGTGCAAACTGTGTAGCAGGGAAAAAAAACAGCAGCATGACTGTTTTAAGTGTCTCCTGACGTGGATGCTCTCTCAGCTGGCTGAGTGTTGCCCTGTCCCTCTTCAGTTTCATCGTGCGTCTCTCGAGCAGCGCGCTGTTTACTCCCTCGGTCGGACTTTTCCTCGGAGCCACACGGACGCCACAGTACAAAAATCAATAATTATCATTCTGTGATGGTGATAGTAATTCTTTATGCTTCACTCATCACAAATGGCAGTTTTATATCAATCATCTTTCTGACATATTATGGGATGGCTACCTCCCGGCCATCCCGTGCACAGTATCTGTGGTGTGTGTGCAGAGCGGAGGCAGGGGGCTGGTGTGCTGGAGCATATTTTCTGTTGAAAGTGATAGACACAGCACTTGTTCTACTTAGTTAATATCAACGGCAGAAGTTAGTCTGTATCTGCTTAAAGACTATGAGATGGATTTTTTTTTTTTTTTACTTGTACGTGCAATATGTATTTACTTTTATTTGTTGAAGAGCAATTGCAATCTGGTGGTTGTTCGGTTGTGTTAGTTCTGTTAGTTTTGTCTTTTTTCCCCCCAGCGTCCTTTGTCATTTCTCCTTCAACGTTTCAGTGAAGTGCAAGTATCCACATGGATTCGGAGGGACTGGACCTTCCACACTGATGAAGAATGTCGAAGAAGATAATTGCATGTAACAATGTATTTCGAGGCTATTTTCTAACTATTGTGTATTCCCAAAATTATATCAGTGTTACAGTTGACAGTTGTTAAAAATGAATGGTAGAATAGTTTGGACTTCTTCAACTACAGCTAACTGAAGTCAACTATGTATTTGTGTCACTCCAGAGGATAATACAAATCTGTATCTGTTCCTGATCCACATACAGTAGTTTACTGGGTCTTTAGTGTACAACAGTAGTCAAAGCTGGATGTTACCTACAGCAGGTGATGAAAGATACATCACAGTGATACTGGACAGACAGCTATGATTATAATGAACTGAAGTCTTTTATCTTCATATTTATCATCTGTCTCTGTCAATGGCTCACACTTTACTGTTGTCAAGTGATGTCCAGTAGATCAGTATTCTTAAGTCTTTCTTCAAGGTTCAAGATTTCAAGGTACTTTTCAATATGGCACCCTTTATAAAGGGTTTATAAGTTGTTAACTGTGTAAATGGTTAATAAGTAATTTACTAATGCTTTATACATCCATAATAATCCATTCATAGAAACAACTTTTGGGTTGCCATGTTCTGAAAGGGCTGGGCTGGTGTTTATCCTCTGGCAAATGTTAATAAGTCACACTTGCAACTCATCAGCAGACAAGCTGATTGCATGGGGGGGGGGGAAGACACACCAAAAAAAGTAAAAATTAAGATATTCAAGATGCACTGTCTAAAAACTGAAATTAGATATTTTGATTAGAAGTAGTACATACATAGAAATAAGACAAATATACATAATATACACATATACAAATATAAGATTTTGAGTTTTTACAGTGTGGTGTCTAGGGCTAGGTATCAGTACTAATACCACTACCTTTAAAGTGATACCAATACCAATGGAGTACTTTATTCGAGTGCGAGCGAAACCATATAAATAGTCATTTCTTTCTGGATCTTGGTACAACAAGTATTGAATACAGGTATCATTTGACTGAGGAACTTTCATACTACTTGGTACTGAGTTATTCCAATTGATATCTAAAACGGAAACACCCGGAAAAGCATAGCAAGGCAGAGAAGAGGAAAACTGCATTGTACGGTGTGTAATGGACCTCTAAAATGTACCGCTTTGTAAAACATAACTGTGGTCAAAGTGGTCGAACAGTCTTCGTGATCAACTTAAGAGCTACTTGGACAGGGTTTCCCACAGTGTTTTCAAGTGGCAACGGGCCACCTCCACTAAACAACACATAAAAAGTATCGACTTCATGAAATAAAACATTAACCCTCTGGGGAAAGAGCACAGGTTGTTGTTTAGGCCATCCTCCGTTAAATAAATTGATCGCAAGATGAGCATCAGGATCTGGGTGCCCTCCCACCACCTCGGCTAAACAGATCCGGGGAAACACCTTGGAGGGAGGAGGATAGCCTCTGCCAAAAATATTTTGCACAACCTGGCAACCCAAATGTTCTTATTTTCAATAGCTTATCAGGCCATTAATGAAGTCATTAGTTACAACTTATAAAACCCTCTATCCAAGCTGCCTTATTAGACAGTGGTACTGTGTTTAAAATATCAGTCATTAGTCAAAATGTAATTTACAGGCTTTATGTACTGTAGGCTACTCTGAAATCTAATATTTGTCACTGATCTGTCAAATGTACAGCATTTAGTCAAGCGTAGTTCAGGTCTACGGAGTCAGAAAAGTGCCAATATAGCATGGTCATTACATTTTAAATTTAGATAAACTGGGGACCAAATTTGATCGACCCACCACAACCCCACAGTTAATCAACCATAACTTCTGTCTCAGACTGATTATTAATTAGCTGTTATGGAATAATGGTGCAGACATTAGCAAAGACTAAACCTAGCTTCATGGAATAATTATTATAATTAATGTGTGTTTTTAGTCACAACCCTCCAGTTCTTTCAGATGACTGATCTATTGTAAAACCTGTCCAGATTCCGTGTGAGGTGCTTTGTTGCATGCCATTGATGCCTACCGTTTCTTTTTTCTCGTCTTTTCTTTACCTTTTTCCTTTTTTTTTTTTTTTTTTTTTTTTTTTTTTTTTTAAGTGTTCTATTGAGCAGCGGGCTTGACTAGATCCTAAACTTTCAATGTAGCTTTGATTTGACTGATGCTTGTTTACATTTAGATGATTTCTGGCCTACTAGTGTGTCTTTTCATTTAAAGTTGTGTCATTCTCCTGCAGCATGCATTTCACCTCTATTTCCACTGTACAGTATAAAGACATGGCAGTGTACTGCTGAGTGTAAATAGTAAATCCATCTGGGGAAATCTAATGTAATTTGACGAAGAGGGTTTGAAAGGGCAGAAACATTTTAAGGGTGGGTAGTAAAGAATGAGGAAACATATGTAAATAGTCTGTAAATTATTATTATTATTATTACTATTATTATTACTACTCAATGTCTGCAGTTACATTGAAGCTGCATTCCTGCTCCCCTGATATTTACATAATCATCAACTGCTTCTCTCTGCCTCCGACAGGACTGAATTATCATAGGATCTAGAGATGAACAGCCAACTGTTACACAGTTAACACTGCTTCTGACTTATTTCCTGAGACGCTCCTGTTCTCTCACACTCACAGCCCACTTTTGAAGTCAAAGGGAAGGGAGGAGTGCTCTTATTTTATTATGCATTCTGTTTCTAAGTAGACGAAACCCCATTGATGTAAAACTAGTACTGTGACGATGTTGAGAACGCAAAATAAAGCGATATACTGTAAAACCTGAGCTGCTTCTACTCGACTTTGTCAAAGAGTGCTATGTCTTGGTCTCAGTTAAATGACTGGGTACGTCTAGGAGCCAGTTTCTATAGGGTCTTCTATGTAAACATGGTGCTAGAGTCCGAAGACCAAAGTCAGAGAAGGTTTCTATCTGAAAGTGGTTTTAGAATTCAGACTGCACTTATACTATACAGGCTTTGGGGTTTTTTTTAACCTAAAAAGGTGCATAGGCCTTTCAGCTTAAAAGGGGGTTAGGACCTTAGGACCACACCTATGTATCTAGGCTTGTTTCCTGGAAAGGTGGTCCTAGATTTCTATGATGGCACTTGCATGGAAATTTTTGCCTAAAACATATGGAGAATGTCATCCCAAGACAACATTTATGCAGGCTTTGTAACCTTAAAACCTAGGGTTCTATGACTATGATTATATATGATTCTCTGGGGTTCCTAGAGTATGAGGAATACCATTATATAGGTCTTTCTACTGTCCTAGGACCACACTTAAAAGCCTTTTAAGACCACACTTACATAGGCTTGTCTACCTACATATTATAAGTGGCCCTGGAGTCTTAGGATCATACTTACATGGGCTTTTCTATCAAAACGTGGTCCTTGAGTCCTAGGACTGCCCAATGATTTTTAAAGTGTTCCTAGAGTCCAAGAGCAGGCCTAGGCTTTTCTTCCCTAAGGTCCACAGGACACCCTGTCATAGGTGTTTCTAAAGTTCTGAGACCACATTTAAATATGTCTTTGAAGTCCGCACTTTGATTGGCGTGTCGACCCACAAAACCTAAGTGTTTCTGGAATCTAAGGACTAAGGCTGTCCTACTTAAAAGTGTTCCTAGGACTATACTGATAGAGGTTTTTTATCTGAAAGTTGTGTTAGAATCCACACTGCACTCAAATAGGCTTTTTCTTTTAGCTAAAAACACAAGTGGTTCTACAGTGGAACCATAGAACTAAACTTATGTAGACATATCTGCCTAAAGCAGATATATAAAATATAATCTTAGGACAACATAGGCTTTGTAAACTAAAAACCTAGGGTTTTATGACTGCAATTATATAGGGGTCTCTAGGGTTGAGGAACACCCTCATTTAAGTGTTACGACAGTTCTGGCCCTAGAATCTTTGGACCATACTTATACTTTTCTATTGAAACGTGGTCCTTGAGTCCTAGGGCTGCCCAAGGCTTTCTAAAGTGGTTCTAGAGTCCAAGGATGAGCCTAGGATTTTCTTCTTTAAAGTTATGTCTAAGTCCACAGGTCGCCCTTACACACATGTTGCTACAGTCCAAGGACCCCACTTAAATATGCCTTTGAAGTCTGCACTTTGATTGGCTTGTCCACCCACAAAACCTAGATGTTCCTTGATTCTAAGGACTAAGGCTCTCCTACTTAAAAACTGATTGAGGATTTTTATCTGAAAGTTGTGTTAGATTCCAAACTGCACTCAAATAAGCTTTTTCTTTTAGCTAAAAAACACAAGTGGTTCCACAGTAGAACAATAGAACTAAACTTACTGCATCATCCTTTCTACTCAAAAAAGACCACATTTATAAAAGTGGTCATGCTGTTCTGTACTTACATAGGCTTTTTTCTTTCTTAAAGTGGTCCCTGTGAGTCAAAAGAATGCCCTTGCATAATTGTTTCTACAGTCCTAGGAACACACTTTAATGAGCCGTCGAAGGCCGTACTTAAAAAGGTTTGTCTATCTCCAATACTAAGTGTTCCTGGATTCTGAAGACTGTAGCTTTCCCACTTAAAAGTAGACTGAACTAGTGCTATTCTACCTCCAAGCAGGAAATGCTTTACAATGCTTTGCATGACCATCACTTAGAATTTTGGAACTCAGTGGATGAGCTGGAGTTGAAACTGCCAACCCTGTGATTATTGGACCATTGCCTCCAGTCTTCCTGATTTATAACTGTCTATAGTAGTTTATTGTCTTCTTTTTGGTTAATTTTTAGGGTTATAATATATAGTATTTAAGTTTAGGATACTTTTCCAATGAACTGATGTAACATTACCCCAAAAGCACCCTATTAACCAGAATTTTAGAAATGATGAGGTCATGAGCACAAGCTCTCATAGGACAATCCCACCTCATCTCCCATAATACATTTCAATTAGTCTGCAAAAGTCTATACAACTTTCTATAATATTTTTTGACATATTTGTTTAGTCACCCAACTGATCAATCATTTTTACATAAATTGTATCTGTTGTCAAAATGATGTTGTAAAGATTTGACCACACTCCCAAGAACAATCCTGGTAGAGAAACACCGGAATAAAAGATATGGCACCAAAAATAAACGCCATAGTCAGTTCCCAAAATCTAGGATTTGTAATTTGTATGAAATTGTTTGTTGGAAACTCTGAAAAGTGGGATCATTAAAGGTTTCCTTAGCTTTTTATAACTAACACTAACATCTTTTTGTTAGACTTTGGTCTCCTGGCTCAAGCTGAGGCAACGCTGAAGACAGTGTGTAGAGTGTTTTTTTTTTCTTCTCAGAGTTGACAAATGTCTCTCTGGAGCCACAGAAGACATCATACAACTATTTTTACTGTGTGCGTAGTACTTCCCATTGCCATGACGAGTAAATTGACCATTATGTGTACAATTGGGAGTTCCTCTTTAAAACTCCCACATTCTCAGAAATGAGGGTGAGGACATGACATCTGTGTCCCCACGGCTTCACGGCCCTGCCCAAGAGTGATACAAACATGTTTGTGTTCCACTCCTCCCACAGAGGTCTCCTTCAGGGACAGTGAGGCGTATAAAACTAAACAAAATTCTCTGGAAGTTGTCACTGCTGATGAAAGTCTAAACAGCAGCAAACTAATTCTTTTCTCAGTCTTGCACAACCAACACGCCTGGCTGCCTGCCTGGCTGCCTGCCTGACTGTGGCAGGTGGTCTGAGTGACAGTTTGCCCTGTTTGTCTGTCCGGCCCTTGAGGTTGGAGCTAAAAATAGATCCCAGCTTTGAGGGCCACATCATCAGTGTCAGCAGGACGACGTCATCATGCGGCTGGGAGGGGCCAGAGCACAGAGCTTCATTTCCTCTGCCAGCAAAGAATGGTTTGCACTATAGAGCTGTACATTCATTCATACTTACACAGACCAGCTGTTTACATACAGTATATATATTTTATTTCTGTTCGCAGACAACCTGATATTTTTATTTTTATAGCTTTTTGATGTGTTTGTTAGTGGATGAAATCAGTCTATCAGTCATGTAACAATAAATCAGGTTTAAACAAGTTCTCCCTCATTTTGATAAGTTTTATTTATCTTGCCGCCACTGCCCAGTGGTTTCTTTGCACATGGCGCCACCAAGTGGTCTTCTCGCCTCATTATCATGCTATTATGATGCATTCAGGTACTGTCGGAAATGTCATAATAATAAGTCCTCCATATTTTTTTCTGGCAGTTAGTTTTTGTTTTTAACAGCCTCCGTGGGGTTTACGGAAAATAAATCTAAAATAAATAAATAAATAAATACAATAAATATTTCAGATTTTGTTGCTGATAAGTAAATTTTACAGACAATATAATAATTTAACAGTTTACTGAGAAAAATATGAACTTTTCTTTCAGACTTTATTTTTGGTGGGTAGTTTAGTTAAAATCATTCAAGAATTTAGATTTATTGGTACGGTCTGCAGGCAGGAGATGGAAAATATTCCTTGTTAAAATCTAATTAAAATAAATAAAAAATAATACTAGTTGTGTAGAGAATGGTTATCTAAAAAGTTCATTTTTATAATGATTTTGTTCCCTTTTCTTTTATTAAAAAAAAATCTTTATAGTGAGTTATTTATTTTGTTTTTTTTAACCACTTTGACTATGTTGTGACATTGATATGTGATATTGTGATATTCTATCAAATGTTGTGTATGCATATATGATTTGTTAAAGTAAAATTTATTGTTTCCGAGGGTCTTTGAAGATGTTATCTAACCCTCTGTGTACGTCATCAGCATGAGACATAAACGGGTGAAAGGTAACCTATTGTAGTTGTATACAGTAGGAGATAGGAACCTCTGAATTATAGGAGGTGTATGCTAGAATAATGATGAGTGTAAACAGATTAGTCGTGTTGTCTAAATCTGTTAGGTTAGGAAAGCGGCTGCTCGCCTGTGATGTTAACGTGAGGAATTCTGGGAAACAAGTGCTACATGTTCATCAGCAGCGGAGGTCCATCAAAACTCATTCAAGAAACCTCGCTTATGCCAAAGATTTGTTCCTGGGTCAGATAAACAAGGTACCGTAACTGAAAAGATGAGTGAACGACTAAATAGGTACTAGTAAGGTACGGACTTGTTTTCTTATTGTTTGTGTCAAAGATTCTTTCCCTGTCGTTATGTGTACTCTTACTGCTACCTGATATTACCTGAACCAACCAGTCGTCTTGTAATACGGCTGAACTTGACCCCAAAAACCCCAACTATAACCCGAGTCAAAGAGGGAACAGTCTTCAATACAAAACCTGAAAAAACAGTCGAAGCTTCGAGGCTTCAAACGCAGGAGCACAGAGATATTCATCCGCCTGCTAAACTCGTATCTCTGGGAGCATTAAAAGTCCTAGAAACCTGCGTAATATTGTAAAATTTGTAATGACTTTTGTTCGGAAGTGCTGTAATTGTGCACAACCAGCACTGCCCCCACTGACACCGGACCTTAATTAGTATCATTGGATAATCCGACGGCAGTATTGATATTTCTGCTGTGAAGTTCCATTAAGTAACAGTACCTAATGCAGAAAAAAGCCCCCTGTGACTGTTTCCTTATGAATTAATCTGATTATTTTCCAGAGAAATCAATTCCATTGATTGGTTGGTTTGTAAAATGTCAGGAGCTGGAACTTTTTAAAAAGAAGGAACTTTTTAAAAAGAAAAATCTTAAAATTGTTTGAAAATCAGTTCAAATTATTAGAATGATTATTAGAAAAATCAGTAAGTCCTCACATTTGAGAAGCTGGAACCACGAAATGTGTTTTGTTCCCCCGTGAAAATGGACAATTAAAGTAGTTGCCAATGAATTTTCTGTCAGTCGACTGATTGGTTTAACTGTACTTGTACTGTTAGGTACATTAATTCACAACAAAGCTTATTATTCTATAAACCCCTCGTATATTTTGTATGTAAAAATCTTGATTTTTAAAGGAACTCACTGGATAAAAAATACTATATTTCTCTCTGAGATGTAGCAGAGTAGAAGTAGAAAGTATCATGAAAAGAAAATATTCTAGTACTTACATATAGTACTTGAATAAATTTTCTGATAGTAACAAAACTGTGATCTCTCCTCTATCAGGTAGCAGCTTCTAATTTTAGCCAAACAGTCACTTTTATTGTTTAATATGGCAAATGTCGCTGGTGCCAGGTCATATCAGCTGTTCCTAATTAGCACATTGTCTCAGTTAAACATTTATTAATATCATATCAATAATTTAACCTGATAAACTTAATTGTTTCAAACCAGGGCACTCAGAATTTGGAACAAGAGGTTCGTGAAAAATAAATTTAGAAAGCAACAGCTGTTATTTCAGTGTATCGGACACATATTTAATAATAAATTAGGTAAATACAAGCATCTGATCGGTAGATACCCAGTGTTAAAGGACTGAAATGACTTAGTCGGGACCTCCCTAGTAAGCACAGGTAATAAATCAGGAAATTGGAGCAGAAATTGTCTGTAAGGACCTGTTTATTTCTTTTCTAAATCAGCTGAATGTTTCTCCTCCAGGCTGAGGTCTTCCCTTATCCAGAAATTGGAAAGGAAGAAGTGGAGGAGATCAACCAGTTTGTCGCGCCGGTGGAAAGATTCTTCAATGAGGACGGTGAGGCAGGAGATCTGGTGGATGCGAAAGTCTAACAAAACCGCAAACGCTATCGTAAACCTGCGCTGTACATTAGACGAATTGACCGTTTGTGTTTTGATTGCGATTTCAGTCGACTCAGCGAAGATTGACCGAGAGGCCAGGATCCCTCCAGAGACTCTAAATGGGTTGAAGGAGCTCGGGCTGTTTGGAATCATGGTTCCTGAGGAGTACGGTAAGATGATCGTGACCTGGAGCCACTTGCACATGCAGTGATGGAGAAAAACCTGTATTTCTGCTCAGTCTTCATTTTGATTAACAAAAGAATAAACTAGAGGAGCCCCCGGTGGTTTTACTTGAATATATGAGTTCAGTGCGACACATATCTGTGCAACATGTGCACATGGGCACAGTTAATACCAAAAGCTTGAAGATACAATAGAAACACTCGGTTTTATAAACATTTACAACAGCATATCTGTTTGTCTCTATTTTCCCATCTTTGTACTTTCAATGCCCATTTTTGTCAACGTACAGACTCAGATACTCCGCAGTGTCAAAACAGGAAACACATATCTCCATACACGCTCACACTCTACCAGCTGGGCTATCTTAGAATATCGGCCCATATAATATGATGAGGTGAGGGGTAGAGATTAAAATGACACATTTTGAGGACATGACCACTTTAGTCTATTATCTGGTGGTATTATTTCTGAGGCGCAAGAACGCAATTTCAAATCAACATTATAATGAACGTAATATAAACTGTAGATGCTGCGTGCAGCCTGACCTTCTCTGCAGCTGCATGTGAGGATGAAATGCCAAATTCACTGTGGTCTGTTATTGTCTGAAGGAATAGGCTCATGGAAGTGATATTTTACAATTCATCATATTGTAAACTAGCGAAATTCATTAAATGAAGTCATTTGGTGTTTTTAAAGTCATGGCTCCCACCGTGCACACTTCACTGTTCAACATAGTCAGCTTAATAAAGTTTATGATCACTCAAAATTTAAAAAGTTAAAATCTAACAACAAGTTCTCGCTCACTCTGTGTGAGGTTTCGGATGGATTATTCAGGTGATTTTGGCGTCTTTCTTCAGTGAGCAGCTCTTTTTGCCACAGCCTGAAGGTAAACACATTGGATGCTGCAGTATTTCACCCAGATGTGTTTTTGATAAAGTATGAATTCAGTGTTCTTGAAACTTTGGGCTTTCATCTGGAAATGTTGCAGCAAACATCAGTCCAGAGGATTTCATCCTTCCAGCGCAGCGCAGAATTTGCATCTTCCTTGTTTAAAGATTTGAAGTATTTCCACACAAAGCAGGTGTCAGACATCCTGTTGTGTGTCTCATTCAGATGGTAGAGACACAAGTTACTGTATTAAACGCAGTGTTGGTCACAGGCCTTTGACTTCATGGCACGTTGTGCTTGTTAACTAATTAATTAAAGCGCTTAAGAGAGACATTAAGATAGAACTTACGAAACACGTAGCTCTACGAAGGAATAAATTTCAGAAATATAGGCTATACATCTTATCAATTATAGATCGCCTCCTCAACAGATTTAACGATCACATCTGCTGTCATAAAATCCTGTGGTTGGTTTGTTTCCTTTCACACCACAAACGAACGGCACCAGAGCTCTTTTGGAACCGCACCCAAACTCACCTTTTCAGGTGGACTCGGTCCGGTTCTTTGGTTCTACTAGAAGAGAAGCCAAATATTCTTAAATATAATCAAATTGTCTTGTTATATCCAAATAAACCTGCCAATGGTGTAAGCCAGTTTTATTTGGCTAGAATTCTTAAAGCTATCATATACTGTAAATCGAGCCACTTCAAGACTGGAATTGGCCTTAAAAGTTGAAAAAGATCCAAGTATTTAACTTATTTAAGAAATGTTTAAATTCTTAAAGTCAGGTCAATGAAGAGACTACATTTCTACATTTCAAGTAAAGAATCATAATTTAACAGTAAGCAAAAAACCTCATAATAAGACACATTTTCTTGAAACAGGATATTTTGGTTTCTTGACTGAGCTGACTTGAAGAATCTATACTTTAATAATTAGCAAAAAAGAAACTTACAATAAGACACAGTTTAGAAGAAAAAAGTGATTGTCTTAAGTTAAGGCACCATAAACATTCTTATTTTTTAGATTTTTTTTTTTTGTTAAAACAGGGGAAAAACACCTGCTTAAATGAAAAACACTGAAAAACTGAGTCCATCATTCAGGGAGCGAGTGAAATATGAGAAATAATAATAATAATAATAATGATGAGAAATGTGAAGCAGCAGGTTCTGTTTTCCATAGAGTCAGATGCACTCACACTTGTTCACAATGAATAAAAATAGATTGATTCAATTAATTTAATTAACTTAATTGGTTTCATTTCATAAGATTCTTAAATTGAGAAGATGTGGGAATGGTCTTACTCTTAAAATAAGAAAAAACAGTCTTGTTCCTCTCCTGAGATATTACAGGAGCCATTGTTTTCAGCTTGTTATTAGTTAAATCTAGCTTAATATTAGCTGTAATATATTATAAAGATAAATTTAGATTTTCTCATTCAACCCCCACCCCCCCTTGTTGACAACAAATAAGAAACCAGGCATAACTTTGTTGAAATTCCTTTTTTGCAATCTACGCCTGACAAAATGGAAACGGCTTTAACCACAAACTGTAGCTGCACCCTAACCTGAGCTAACTGAAGTTACTGACAGAGCTAACATTAGCTTGCTAATACTATATGTATATGTATCCTGTCTACACCAGGAGAGGGAATGTGTCATGTTGTGCAGGTTGACATCTGCTGCTTGTGATCTCCCAGTGTTTACGTTTTAGAAAATATCTGAGCAGGTTTCTAATCTTGTGCACAGCTTTTGAGAGGCCTGACAGAGCTGGATGAGATTTACATAGTGGTGCTATGGTGCAAACCGCAGCTCTGGGATCAGCTAGTCATATTAGTGTTATAACAGTCAGGTGACTGGTCAGAACATGATGGTGTTGGTGTTCTGTTACTATGTTTAGAAATGATCACCAACTCGCTGATGATTGGCTGTTAGTGGTGTCTCGTGATGATGTTTGGTGTTTTGGGTGACTTTGACAGCCAGTCCAAACGCAAATTTAGTCCATTTGGTGTCGACATGGGGGCTATGTGATGTGTGTGTTATTTCTATCACATGCCCATGCACATTAGACTGTCTTACTCGCACATATTGAAGGCACTGTCTTTTTTTTTTTCATTCCAGGTGGTCTGGGATTGTCCAACACCATGTACGCACGACTGGCAGAGATCATCTCATTAGATGGCTCCATAGCTGTAACACTGGCTGCACATCAAGCCATTGGGCTGAAGGTAAAACTAAATAAAAATTTGTTATAGAGTTGTACCAGAAACTTTGTGTTCTGGTAGAAAAACTTCTTATGTTTTTGCTCATCATGTGCATGTTTGTTATGTGGAGAAACTCGAGGGGACGTTTTTGTCTGTGATAACACAGTTGGTATCATGACAGTGAATGAGGTTCTGAGGGGATTCTTCTGTGTATGGTTTGCTGACAGCTGTTTGGTGTTTCAGGGGATCCTGATAGCAGGGAATGAAGCCCAGAAACAGAAGTATCTGCCCAAACTGGCCTCAGGGGAACACATCGCAGCTTTCTGCCTGACAGAGCCTGGAAGGTAAAAACACTGAAACATCATTAACATTTCTATGAGAAAGTTTCTGCAAATGGAATCTGGGTGGTTTGGCGAGTCATAAATGAGTTGTTTCTGGTCAAGCAAAAGATATCTTACTCTTTTAAAGGGACAGTTCACCTCAAAATCAAAAACGCATATGCAGGACTTTCTCTGTCCTGTAGTGCTGTTTATCCATCTAGATAGTTTTGGAGTGAGTTGCAGAGTTTTGGAGATTTCGGTCGTAGAGATGTCCACGTTCTCTCCAACATAATGGGACCATGGATGTTTTTTTTTTTGTGACTAATGGGGACAACAATTTTTTTTAACTGGTCCAGTACTGAGGGAGAGTGCTGCAGCTGTCAGTCAAGAGGCAGGCTGCAGTGAAATCCTTCTGGGCACCATTAAAGAACATCCTCAGGTTGTATATATCTGACAACATGAGGGAAAAGATCCCTACAGATCAACCTTTTTTTTTTAAAGGGACAGTCCTTCATATTCATCTCATGTAGTTTTGGTGTGAGTTGTAGTCACAGTTTTTGAGATCACGGCCATGGAGATGTCTGCATTCTTTCCAATATAATTGGAACTAGATGACATTCAGCCTCTGATGCTAAAAGTGCCAGAAAATGAAGAGCGAAGTCTCTTTCCAGAAATCATGGCCTGGTTACTCAAGATAATCCAAAGACCTTGTTGTGAGCAGTTTCACATAGGAGCTATTTTCTCTCCAGGACAAAGAAAGTCATTTTGTCATTTTGACCTTGCACCACTGCAGGCTTTATAATTGCAAATTAGAAGTCTGTTACTGGAATATTTTTTTCAAAATAGCATGTAAAGATGGATGAAATAACGTAACATCAGAATTTTATGCCTCATTAGGATTTCTTCTGACAATAAAAATTCACTTCAGTTAAACTATCAATGGAAAAATACATGTAATAAAATATGAGAAAGCTGTCAAACAGATAAAAAATGAACATTGCTCATAAACAATGAAATGAAATGAACATGAATTCAGAACATTACTCACAACCAGCACAAACACTGACGACCTTGACAGTACACTGACCACACACAGGTCGCCGGCACTTGACGCACGATTTGGCTGTTTTGTTTTTATACTAACTAACTAACTAACTAACTAACTGACTGACTGACTGACTGACTGACTGACTGACTGACTAACTAACGGAATCGCTGACTGAATAACTGAATAACTAACTAACTGAGTAACTGAATAACTGAGTAACTGAATAACTGAGTAACTGAATAAGTGAACAGGCCTGTGGCGATCAGACTTCCTCTTAGCAAATCCGGAGAACAATCTGATTCTGATGTCATCATAATGACTGGGAATTCAATTCGGTATATTTTTATATATATATACACACACACACACACACACACACACACACACACACACAATTAAAAAAATAACAATAAGCATTGCTAGGCAACCAAGATGCAAAAAGACTGGCTCCTCCCTGCAAATGTATTCAAGTCTTCTTGAACTTGTTTTGTATCTTGGTTGCCAGGCAACACCTATTTTTATTTTTTTGGAAAGTGTCTGTGTATGGCTGGGGGAATGTCAGGCATTACTGTAAAGTGTTTTGAGCTGTGTGTCTGACTGGCTATA
>JAJHUR010139968.1:0-11892 GCA_027495735.1 Lutjanus campechanus | reverse complement strand
GTTGCCCTGTGTAGTTTGGATTAGGTCATTGGTTCCCAACATGGGGTCTGGGGCCCCCTCAGGGGTGCGCCAGAAATCACAGGGGGTCCCCAAAACTTTGTCTGCTCTGAGGTCCTCAAAATCAGATTTGCACATGTCAAATAAAACCTTAATTTCAGGATTCAACCACCTTTTCCAAAGTGAAAATTTCAATCTTTTCCAGCTGCTTACAGCTGCGGTCAGTGACATATTTATACACAAAATGATTATTTCACCTCTTCATTGCATTAAATCAGATGTTATTGTGCCATTATCGGCTGAAATTATGATTTGCAACAGAATCCTAAATAAAAATAAAAGGAAAACACGACAAAATTTCACGTTTCAAAATGTGTCACCTGTCGTGACAGTAGACAGTAGGCCTGTTAGGATTGTAAATTTTGTGCAAGTTCCTTAATCGAAAGTTAAAAATCCTAACAATTGATTATTTGATCAATCGTTAATAATTAATAAGATATAAAACATATTTTTTCCCTTTTTTCTCATTTTCATTTTTTTCTTTTCTTTGTTTTGTTCTCTTCTTTTCTTATTTTTAGTTTAATTTTAAGTTTCCTTGTCAAATGATGCACAATTAACACCACTTCTGGACTATCGATTAATTATCAATTAATACCCTTCCTGTACAATCTGGCTCAGCAAATATCTGACTTATTTTATTTCTTTATCTAAAAATTTAACTAACTAACTCTGTCAGGCAGCAGTTTATTATGACAGTAATGCAATTACAGTTTCAAACAGGAGCTAGATTAGGTTGTTTAGCTGTCGTAGAGAAAACTAGCCGGGGGTTAACAGTCCTTTGTAAGATTAATGAGGATTTACTGGCAGAATGTGGCAAGACTGGAGTATAATATTCATAAGTATGTTTTCATTAGTGTTTAATCACCTGAAAATAAGAATCTTTGTGTTGTTGTTGATGTAGAATGAGCCATTGATATCTGCTCAGGGCGTGGGTCCTTTTCCACCATGTTAAACCGCAATGTTTCTACATTAGTCCAGAGCAGATGAACCAAACACTGGCTTCAGATATGGCCTTTTGTGTTTTTTTTGTGGCCACACACTTGGAATGGGAGGGTGAGTCCACTTTTCACTTTGATGTTGTCCAGGTTTGTATTGAAAGCAGTTGCACCACCTGTTCATCAGTCACCAAAACAGGAGGAGAAAATGTTCTTTAACCAATGAAATGATACATACAGTGGTACGTTTATTATTTATCAGATATAATATTAAGTTTTTATACAGATACAAAGCTGTTTATATTGGTCTTGAAATGGTACATTAAAAACAGGAGAAATGCACATTTTGGGACAGTTTCCTTGAGGATACCAGGGAGGGGGTGAAACTGAACTGAACAGAGAGGGTCCTCGCTGTGGAACAACAAACTCAAATAGAAATGATAAACAGAGAAAAATAATTACACAATAAAAAGTAAATAAATCAAATTAAATGCACTTGAATATATCAAATATAAAAATATGTGAGTTTGTTTGGGAACAAACAGTATATCTGATTTATATCCTCATTATTATATGGACAGTATATACTGTATGTGCATAACACAAGGTATATCTAAAAATAAATAACAGGAAGATATATTTAAAATATACTTATACTTTTTAATTAGTAGAAAGATGTTTTAAATATAGTTTTTTCCATCATATTGGTTGAGAACAGATTTATATTTTGTACTTCTTGCAGTCGTCCAGCAGATGGTGTTATTTTTATAAAAGGCAAACGCAGACCGAGCTCCGCCCGTCTGATGTCCAGCCACGCCCACATAAAACCCCGCCCCATTCTGCGTGCTGCAGCGAGGTGGTCGCGGCTTAATATTCCCGGGAAAAATGTTACGTCAAAAAACTCGCCCCTCCTCCAACAGTCTAGGGAGGGTGCGTTTGTTTTATTTTACGGCCCGCCCCGCTGTCACTCACAGGCGTCGCCGCCACAGCGGCTGAACGAGCCTCACTGACGCTGTACGTCAAACCAAACGCACTCTACTTTAAGTCTCCGCCCCTTTAGAACAGGCCGACCAATAAGAAGACCGAACGTCAGCGGCGTGGTTGAATATTCATCACTTTTCGCGGGCTTTGAGTGTCACGTGGACATTTCGCGCGAAAAGCGACTCCCGGCAGGAAGAAGAAGAAGTTTCTGATCAAGAGGCTGAAAGAGACAGACACGGACACAATGGCGGTGAGTTAAAACCGTTAAAAAACATACTAAATATTAATAGAATCAGGTTTTCTGTTTCTACTGAAGGAGGAAGAAGTTAAAACAAACAGACGAACGTTTGTAGTTTGAGTTTTCTGGCATTTTTAAGTTTGACGTTTGCACTTTTGTCTGGATCACAACAATGACAGAGAAAGAGATAGTCTTAAAGCTTTGATCAGAAATTGAATTAAAATGCTTTTAAAGTAAAATCTGCTCGGAATCCATGATGTACTTTGTAATTAATGGTTTAAACTCTCGTGCTAACATGAACATTAATCTGTTATTGATGATTTTGTTTGTCCTCTGGCTGTTGAAGCAGACCTGCCATGTGGCTGTGCAGCTTTTTGTTACCTGCCAGTTTAAGTTGAAGATGAAGTGTCAGTTTACATTGTCTGTAGATTAAACTCAATTTTAAAATAAATCAAATAAAAACTAAATTGCAGACATTAGCGTCAGAGAATAACTGATAAGGTAAACTTACACAATTCTCTAGATTTCCAGCAAAATATGTCTTAATATAGAATAAAGCTTCCACATGTTGGATCATGGTTCTCATTTAGTAGGAGACTAATTATAATTCTCCATCCTATATTTTATTTTTTAAACCACTTCTTTGTAACTGGGTTTTTCACCACATGGCCACCAGCTGCCAGTAAAGTCATTGTTTCTTAAGTCTGTATCTGTTATGATGCATCATTCTCATGGATGTAATATTTATCATGTTTACAGCAGTAAAACCACTCAAAAGACAGGTTGAACACATTGGAAATGTTGTGATGGTCTTGTGTTGAATGACATATGACAAGATTTAGTTTAGTTCTGCACAATAACTTGACAGACTAAATCACAGAAACTGTAATTTGTTGTTAAAATAAAATATGTGACAAACCTCTTTATAATGAAGAACTGCAGAGATCCTCCAGCAGCTCTAATTATCAGTACAAATAGTTGATACTGACAAAGTAAAATTGTGTTATTCTTTATAAAGTGTCTTATCTTTAAATGCATTTATGACAAACAGCAGTATAATAACTGTTAATGCAATGAGTAAAATTAAATTACTGCAGGTAAAATTTATGAGTTAAAAACAATCAGACAGTGATTTCTCTTTTTGGTAAGGAGAATGCAAATTAAGTGATTTTTTTATACACATTAAAAGAAGTTTGAATATCAGGGAGTAAAAATACACAGTTACAAGTAGTATTATAAGTCCTGCGTTAAAAATCTTAAATAGAAATGGAGTAAAATTTAAAGTACATAAAGTAAAAGTGCCCATTACACAGAATGGCCTATTTCAGAGTGATAAATTGTTGTTATTAAAATGATTTTATCCCTGTTAACGACTGTCGAATCTACATAATGGAGTAAAAACGTAGAAAAATTCCTATGACGGTGTAGTTAAATGTGGCATCAAATATGATTACACAAGTTAGTCGAAATGTACAAAAGATCAATACTTATAAATAGTAAATGTAATTTACTTTCCAGCACTGATAACAGGGGTTAAATGGATTCTATGCATTTGTAAGATAGTAAAGTTTTAATAAATGATAGTTATTTGTATATCCATTATAAAACCAGCATTACAAAAAGCTTTACACATAAAAACACAAGAATAAAATACATAATAATGTGTGAATAAACGGCAAAACAACAGATCTTTAAAAAACCATCCAAATACAAAAAATTCAAAAACGAGCTGTGCAACATCAAGAAATAGTTTCAATATTTTATTAATGTACAAAATAAAAACTTAGGATTGGGCTTTTAAAAAATCAGATGTCAACTTAAGTAATTAAATTCCAAACTGGTAACACTTCTGTTGTATGAATTATTTTGATTTCAGAAGCTGTTGATCAAAAAAAAACTAACTGAAAATTTAAATTTACTTTCTCTTAAATTCAGACGAGACGATACTAAAATAATCCTAGCGATGAATTATGCTGAAGCAGCTGCCAAGACACACAGTCGCATTAAAGGGCAATAAATGTGGAACAAAATAAAATATAAAGCAATAAATAAACATGTCAGAGAATATAAGCTGAACAGAAAACAAGAACCATATTTTTATACATAAATTAGTGCAGCCAGTCAAGTAGATGTCGTGTAGTTGCTTTGAAATACGAACATTCGGAGTAATTTGTCTGTTTTTATTTTGTGTTGTCGTCAGGATTCCTCTGAGTCGTACCACATGGCCACCAGCCCCAGCCGAGCCTCCAGGAGGGGAGACCTGACCTCCAGCCCCGGGCGAGACCTGCCGCCCTTCGAGGATGAGTCTGAGGGTCTGCTGGGGGACAGCCAGCTGCCCGAGGAGGAAGACGGAGAGGGAGAGGAGCTGATCGGGGACGGGATGGAGAGGTGAGGATGAATTTCCAAACACCAGATTTTACCGTGCGGTGGAAAGTTCTGGGACTCGATGACGAGTCTTTTTTCTCGTCTCCTCGCTCAGGGATTACCGCGCCATCCCGGCTCTGGATCAGTACGAGGCGGAGGGTTTGGACCTGGATGACGAGGATCTGTCGGAGCTGTCGCCTGGAGCCCGGGCCGCCGCCGAGGAGGCCATGAGGAGGAGGGACAGGGAGCTGGGCGTCAGCGGACGTCTGAGGAGAGGACTGCTCTACGGTGAGGGATCAATGTTGTTGTTTAAAGTTAGTTAATGTCGTCATCAACGCGGTTACGGAGCTCATGCTACTTTATCCACGTACTGTAAGATTCAGTGTGTCATTCCTGATATCCTTTGTGAATATCCAGACAGCGAAGACGAGGACGACGAGCGCCCTGCGGCTCGTAGGAGACGGTTGGCTGAGCGTGCAGCAGAGGGCGTTGCAGAGGGCGAGGAGGAGGAAATGATCGAGAGCATCGAGAACCTGGAGGACATGAAGGTTGTAAAACTTCTGCTGCAGTTTTAAAGTCCAGATGTAATGACGCACTGCAGCTCTTCCTGTCAGACGGCTGCTGTTTCCGAGCTGTGGTCGATTGGTCTGACCGTGTTCTCTCCGCTCTGCAGGGTCACACTGTGAGGGAGTGGGTGTCCATGGCGGCTCCCAGGCTCGAGATCTACAACCGCTTCAAGAACTTCCTGCGGACCCACGTCGACGAAAACGGCCACAACGTCTTCAAGGAGAAGATCAGCGACATGTGCAAAGGTAGCAGCGCTTTCAGCTCCTGTTTTACAACAAACACAAACGTATAAGTTAACTCTCTTTGTTGAGGACGCTTGACTAATTTCTGTTTTTAAATGAATTCACTGTCCTTCCAGAGAATAAGGAGAGTCTGGTTGTAAACTATGAAGACCTCGCAGCCAGAGAGCACGTTCTGGCCTACTTCCTACCAGAAGCTCCCACTGAGATGTTGAAGGTCAGTGTAGTTCTGCTGTTTGGTCGTAATAAACATCCTGTGAAGCTGCAGTTTGAATGTATTTATTCAAACATGCTGCCCCTAAAGAAAAGAAGTAAAGACATTAAAACAAACAAAAAAAATTCCCTTTTAAAACAAAACTTTCTGCGTCTTTTTCCCGTCAGGTTTTTGACGAAGCAGCTAAAGAAGTCGTGCTGGCCATGTACCCGAAATACGACCGCATCGCGCACGAGATCCACGTCCGCATCTGCAACCTGCCGCTGGTCGAGGAGATTCGCTCGCTCAGGTAAGATTCTACTTTTGATTATAGAGTCAGTCATGTGAGTGTTGATGCTGCACAGTATTATTTTATTTATATTAATATAACCATTAATTTCTATCCATTAATTTAATTTAGGCACTGGCCGCCATATCTTCCTTAAGTATGATTGGTTAACTGTTGAGCGAGAGGTGGGACCTTAGTTTTAAATGTGTTTTTAAATGTCCATTGTACCATTTTAAATTAGATATCGTGCTGCAGAAATGTCCTGGCTTACACATCATATTTTTAAACTTAAGAGAACGTCTTTGTTTGGCACAGATCTTTGCAAAAATCACACCACAACGATTTTTCTTAAATGAAAATCAGAATCATGATGTAAAATTTAGCATTTCATCTAATATTGCAAGTCAAAATAATCAAAGAACAGATTATTTAGCTCAGACAGAAAAACATGACTGGGGCATCTCTAATTAAGTACCAGGTCATAGTTTTACCCCGGACATCATCACGACTTGGTTGCTGGTGCTGTTTCATGTCAGAAACTCATAATTACAACAACTCTGATAGGACTTGAACGCAGCACTCGGTTTTTCTCTTTTTTTCCTGCGGTGTATTTCCTAATATGAGTAGAGGATCTGAGGATTGATGTTGTCGTATGTTCTGCAGATTGTAAAACCCTCCGAGGCAAATGTGTAATTTATGGGTTATATAAATAAAACTGACTTCCTGCGCCCTGTAAACACAAACACGGCATGAATCATCAGTTTGTGCTGAGAGCGGTGCAGACATCTGGATCAATACGAGCAGATGGGATGATAAATAATGCATGTTTGTGTGAAGTCCAGGATCCACAAACTGTTCCACAAAAAAACACAACAAAGATTGAACCTGCTGCTTCAGCTGAAGATGAATGAAATTAGGCAACGAATCAAACAGTCACAGCTTTCTTTCTTTCTTTCTTCTTCTCTCCTCTTCAGGCAGCTCCACCTGAACCAGCTGATCCGGACCAGCGGCGTGGTGAGCAGCTGCACCGGCGTCCTGCCTCAGCTCGGCATGGTCAAGTACAACTGTAACAAGTGTAACTTCGTGCTGGGACCCTTCTTCCAGTCCCAGAACCAGGAGGTGAAGCCGGGCTCCTGTCCGGAGTGTCAGTCTCAGGGACCCTTCGAGATCAACATGGAGGAGGTGAGAGGCCCCCTGAGTGCCGGCTGAAGGATGAACATTTTGTTTATGATGATGAATTTATCAGTGAGGACGGAAAATATGAATAACACGACACTTTGACCTCAGAAGAGCCTTCGTTTACTCATTATCCTAATTAAATGTTCACTGTAGTGTGTATTAGCAAAGCAAATTTCTGGCACAGAAATTTTTTTTGCATCGAAATAATGGATTAGACTCCTCAAATTAATAGAGTGTGACGTTGGCTCGATTTGAGACGGAATCAGTTGCTCATCTTGAATTAGGGTTGGGTGACATGTTGAAAATGGCCACCGTCAGCCCATCAACTGGCAGTTTGCGATATATTCATCCTGTCCTCCCGAGTCTCAGATGGGAGAAAATCAGATGCATAATTTCAGAGCTAGAAAGTCATCGGCTCATACATTTCAAAATCTGGTGGACAGATTTTTTTCCGTACTCTTCTTTCTTTTTTTGGCTCGGTGAATTAACCAATCATCTCCTCCCTCCTGCAGACCGTGTACCAGAACTACCAGAGAATCACCATCCAGGAGAGTCCCGGTAAAGTAGCTGCCGGCCGCCTCCCGCGCTCCAAAGACGCCATCCTGCTGGCCGACCTGGTGGACAGCTGCAAGCCAGGAGACGAGATCGTGAGTGGAGTTAAACATTTGAATAAAACGTTCGAGAAGAGTTACAGAGAGATCACAAATCCATTTTCTCCCGTTTGTAAAACGGCTATACTTGCTTGCAAAAAAGTTAAAAGAAAAGTTAGCATTTATTGATTACTTGGTGTTTAATTATTCAGAGTGAAAAAGAAGGCTGTAGCACAATTAAAGGCCTGAAGGTACTGTAGTTAACAGAACTGGGCATCAGGTATAAGTCATTAATAATTCAGGGTTGCAATTTAGGCTGAACTTCATAACCCACAGTACAAAATAAATAATTAACAAGACATAAATATAATTCTATAACCTCTGAATAATAATAATAATAACCAGTTTAAAGGTAGTTATGACCAAATTATAATCTCTTCAGAACTCTTTTCAATCAAAATTCAGGACAAAATAAATTGTTGTCCTGCAGTCTGCAGCTCGTGGATTAACCTCAACACTTTTTTTGGCTCTCAGGAACTGACGGGCATCTACCACAACAACTACGACGGCTCTCTGAACATGGCGAACGGCTTCCCGGTGTTTGCCACAGTGATCCTGGCCAATCACATCACCCGCAGAGACGAGGGCGTCGCCGTGGCTGAGCTGACCGACGAAGACGTCAAGGCCATCGTCGCCCTGTCCAAGGACGAGCGAATCGGAGAGAGGGTGAGGAGTCACACGAGCACGAGCACGTTGAGACGTTACAGACAGCTCTGAGGTTATTTATCCCCAAAGTGGTCAAATTAAAAAAAACTTTTAAACTGCAGATGATTGTTGCCATAGATACCGAGGTCAAGTTTTTTTTCCCCCGTCAAAATATCTGAACTATAAAAGAAAATAAGTATTTTTCTGTCAAAAGTAACTAAAAGCAGTGCAGAAATCAAAGAAAACACTAAAACTCAGTTTAAGAAAATCCATAAAGGCCTTTTTAAAAATTAATAATAAACAGGATCTTTAAACGATTGATGGTAATCGATCACCACAGATACAGACGACTATAATCTGGACCAACAGCTGTACAGATGTTTGCTAACTCGCCTCTCTGTCGTGCCTGCAGATCTTTGCCAGCATGGCGCCATCCATCTACGGTCACGAGGACATCAAGAGAGCCCTGGCGCTGTCGCTGTTCGGAGGAGAGCCCAAAAATCCAGGTAGGGCGAGTCGACAACCAGCCTGAAGCAACAACAACAACAACAGCGAGTGTGTTTCTGTTACTCATCAGGTCTTCGCTCTCTCTCTCTTTAGGCGGGAAACACAAGGTGCGAGGAGACATCAACGTGCTGCTGTGTGGAGACCCGGGAACCGCCAAGTCCCAGTTCCTCAAGTACGTATCCACAACTAAGAATTTTAGGAATAAAGTGAGTAATGCAAAGTATGTATGATGCATATTTGAATCTGACTTCCTGTCGGATTTTCCTCTGCAGGTACGTGGAGAAGGTGGCGAGTCGTGCCGTGTTCACCACGGGTCAGGGGGCCTCCGCTGTCGGTTTGACCGCCTACGTCCAGAGACACCCGGTCACCCGCGAGTGGACGCTGGAGGCCGGAGCGCTGGTGCTGGCCGACCGCGGAGTCTGTCTGATCGACGAGTTCGATAAGGTGAAGACGAGACGCGGCTGGATGTCAAACGCACGCCGAGTGATGACTCTGCTCAGACTGTTTTTTTGTTGTCACAATAAACAAGCTTATAACCGCGCTCTGTCCTCCAGATGAACGACGCAGACAGGACGAGTATCCACGAGGCCATGGAGCAGCAGAGCATCTCCATCTCTAAAGCCGGCATCGTCACCTCGCTGCAGGCCAGATGCACCGTCATCGCTGCTTCGAACCCCATCGGTGCGTAAACGCAGCATGAAATCTGTCTGAAAATCACCCGAGGCTGATTTATTGGGAATATTTCCCTACAAAATTAAGCTGAAATTGCAGATATTTGTTAACAAAGTAACGTTGAAAGCTCTAGACAGAGTTGAAAAGGCCAGTATGGTGCGTTCAAGTGCAGTTAGGAAGCTCTGACATCTGAATGTTGACAGTTGTCGGGTTAACGGTGAACTAGTTAATGTGAAAAGCTGCCACATTCACATTAAACTGCTCAGAATCATTGTTTTCATTATTTGTACGAACAGCTTTAAGGCTGCAAATAATTATTACTTTGATTCTCTTTTAATCTTATTTTCTCACCAGTGAAACATTGTCCTCGGTTTCTCAGAGCTGGAGGTGACCAGCGTCCCAAAACCCCAAATTATTTAATTTAAAAAGAAGCTGCACATCCTCACTTTTTTTTTTAACTAGAATCAATTTATAGTCAAAGTTATTGCAGATAAATTTTCTGTCAATCGACTCATTTCTGACTCATTTCTGATGTCAAAAAATTCACCTGAGGACAAAGAAACAAAGAATTTTCATCCAATTTTGCGCTTTAGTCAGTGTAAAAGATGCTCAACAGGTTCTGCTGCGGCCCTAAAAAGAGCTAAAGATCAGTGTAATGTGTGTCTAAATATGTAAGTAAAGATTTTAGGAGGTTGTTGTTGGCAGCGTGTTTGCTTTCTGAGCGTCATCTCTCTGTCTTTGTTTCCTCTCAGGCGGCAGGTACGACCCCTCTCTGACCTTTGCTGATAACGTGGACCTGACGGAGCCCATCGTGTCTCGATTTGACGTCCTGTGTGTCGTCAGAGACACCGTCGACCCCGTGCAGGTAAACATACAGATATTTTTCTTTAACTTAACCTTGATAAATGATCCTATGTTGTAAAGAGTCTGGTGCCCAGTTGATGCCTAATATATTATTTTTCCTGCATTTGCAGGACTAAACAGGGAAATAAAGTTTGTTAATCAGTCTGAGTCTGGTCACCCTTTACTGTCAGATCTGTTTAGTATGTAACAATATTTCAGTATAATAGAATATTATACTTACCTGCTATAAAACGTCTGAATACCTGATTTATTTGCAGAAGTCCTTAAACGCCTCACAGACACAAGCTAAACTGTCCTTTTTTCCCCGACCAGGATGAGATGTTGGCGCGCTTCGTGGTCGGCTCCCACATCAAACATCACCCCGGCAACAAGGAAGGGGGCGTGGCCTTGGAGGAGATGGTTCTGCCGAACACGTCTGACGTGCCGCCGATTCCCCAGGAGCTCGTGAGGAAGTACATCATCTACGCCAAAGAGCGGGTACGAACATGCGATCTTAACGTCCTCGAAATATCCCCAAACATCCGCTCACAAATATTTGTCGTCTGTGTTGCCCATTTGTTTCTTCAATATGGTTTTAAAAATATTTTAAGAAAGTTTTGAAGCATTTTAACTGACCAAAAGCAGCCATTTTTTACCTGTTTGTGTCTTTTTGAAGTCAGCTGCTTAAAATTTATCCCGATGAAATAAAGTTTTGCAGGTCTTTGATTCAGCAGAACGTGGAAAAACTTTAATTTTATTTTCTTGTCTGCAGATTCATCCCAAACTGAACCAGATGGACCAGGACAAGGTGGCTCGTATCTACAGTGACCTCCGCAAAGAGTCGATGGTGAGACCCCCTGAACGTTTCACTGACAGCGTGTTTGGAAATCACCAGAAAATTGTCAGAAACTGACAAAATAATTCTGCAAAAGGAAATGTAGGCAATCAGAATGCATTGGGCACATTTTTCCATATGGTGTGAGAGTGTCTGAGGGTTGCAGAGATTTTTATACACTCTATATTTTAGATTTATATTTCACTTATTTGATGCTCTATTGTTGTTTTTCTTACGTTACTGTAATTTTGGGTCAATATGGCACAAGAATTGCTTTCAGGATTAATAAAGTTCTATCTTTTATTGATAATCACTCATAAATAAGCCAAGTTGTACAGCGAGTCCAGTAAAAACTGACTTCACTGAAGAACATCATTGCAGTTGAACCCTGCAGTAGCTTAAAACAACTACAGTGTAAAAAGTACTTTGCTGCAGCTTTGAACAGCTGAATACTAAATGAATGCTACAAAATCACCTGTGTTGGTTTGATCTCACCAACAGGCCACAGGCAGCATCCCCATCACAGTTCGTCACATCGAGTCCATGATCCGCATGGCGGAGGCTCACGCCAAGATGCACCTGAGGGACTACGTGCTGGAGGACGACGTCAACATGGCCATCAGGGTCATGCTGGAGAGCTTCATCGACACGCAGAAGTTCAGCGTCATGAGGAGCATGAGGAAGGTGTGTGTGTGTGT
>JAJHUR010139967.1:3002-14754 GCA_027495735.1 Lutjanus campechanus | reverse complement strand
AACTATAGAGATGATTTTAGTCAGGCTATAATGTGAGAAAATGAGGAGACTTTTATTAGTTTAAAAAAAAAGAAAAAAAAAAGGGATAGTTCAGATTATTTGAAGTGGGGCTGTATGAGGTACTTATCTAGAGTCAGTGTATTACCTTCAGTAGATGGAGGTCAACATGCCCCCAGTTTGGAGAAGCTGCAGAAGCTAAGCAATGTAGTGCTATTGACAGAGTCGCATTTCAGCCATTAAAGAAAATCAGTGTCATTTTTAGCGTGTGATATATTTAGAATATTTTCAACACTTTGCCCTGCCATCAGACAGCTTTTTCTGACAGGTAACTGCCATTATGTAAGCCAAATATTGCTCTCTCCAAAGGCACTGACTTGTCTCACGTTGCTGGTCTACTGCTGCCTTAATCAGCTGGTTTGAGTTATTATGTGACTTTCATATTTTAAAGGGTTAGTTCACATTCCCAAAAGTATAACAGCGGTTTCCCATCGGAAAAAAGCTGTCTGACAGCAAGGTAAAGTGGTGAAAATACTCTAAATACAGCACACCGCTTCTCCAAACTTAAAAAGAAAGGATTTGTGTATTTGTCAGGGACAATGCGGTTACATTAACAAGATACAGATGTGTTGGGTTTCAAGCCAAGGCTAATTTGCAAGATCATGAAATAAAATAACAAGAAATAATTCATAAATAGTGAGGTGCATAAACAGAAATCAACGATCAGTAGTCACAGGTTTTGTTTTTGTTTCAGCCAGTGTTTCATGTTTTCATTAACGGTGAAATATCTGAGTCCTTAGGATTCAAAATGTGCACTGCAGCCCAAATAGAGACTTGGAGCCATAAACATTATATTATATGTTGAATTCCTTGTTAATATATGATTTAATATTTGCCTCCTCCTCCTCAGACTTGAAGCTCAGGCAGGTTTCCTGCAGGATGTACAGACACTGACCAGGAACACAAGACAAACGCAGCATAATGCTTGGACGCTAACAGGCGAGGATTAGTCCTGTACTGTTAAATGATCAGCTGTTTATAACTCAGTTGTCTGTCAATATAAAGTTAAGTTTGTTATCCTGAAAACAAAAGCCCACTGCTCTGAAAATACACTCTGGAGTTTGAGTTCAGTGACTGTCTACCAGATTCCATAAACATTTTGCTCAATTTAACTATTATAAACATCTAATAAACATCCTTCTAAAAGATTATTAATGATTTCTTACAACTTCCTACAACAACTTGCACTCACTCAACAGACACTTACTCATTCAGTAAACGTTCTGCATCAATTTGAACTCTAATAAACGTGAAACAGGTTAACAGAAACACAAGTTATGGACTTGAATTAACATTTCAAAGGAGAACATACTGGCTGTAGCGCTGTTATCAGAGAAGTGAGTCTTTCAACCTCAATCTCAGATATCATATCATGGTCATTTTATAATTTTGTACAGTAAATATATTACAGATTTCTCCTCTTACCTCATGCTGCTTTTGTTTAGGTGTTTACTGTTGATCCTGTCCACAGCAGTACATCGCTTAGCTTCCTGCACCGGTGCTCCTGCTGCTTCTCCAAACTGGGTTGTGCTGACCGCCATCCACTGTAGGTAACACACTGACTATGGATAAGTACCTCACACAGCCCACTTAAAATAATCTGAATTATCCCTTTAACTTTGTATGAAAGCTGTTATAACCACAGTTGAACAGCAGATGTCAGACTTATACAAGTGTTGAGTCTTTCTTTCTTTCTTTCTTTCTTTCTTTCTTATCAATTTTTATTCAAAACTGTGTTTGTTAAAACTATCTTTTTTGGTTTTGGTACAAAAACTTCAAACTGGAGTACATCTCTCCAGAAAAAAAACTCCCAGTTTCTTTATTTCCTGTGTGATTTGGGTGGACTGCTGGTTTCCTGTCTGTGTCGTCTAAATCAGCCTTGATTTCTTCCCTCCACCGGTGGGAAATTCATTTCTAGATCTCCTATGCTAATCAATACCACTGCCTGATAACCTCTCTCCCATTTCTCATTTCCCTCGGTGGCAGCTGAGGTCTCTATCCCTCCCCTGGGACCGCCACCCTGCCTATTGAAAGTGTCATAAATAATACGGGCTAATTAGATATGAATTGATTGTGTGTAGGTCGCGGGCGTTTTCATCCATCACTCTAAAAGCTGTTTAACAATAGATTACCGCCCAATAATTCCCAGTGGAGCCACCGTGAACGGAGCAGAGGGCTACTTCAGCCTTGTTTGGTGTGTGGGAGGGCGTCATAAATCTGCTGAATAGTAAATATTACTCCAGTCCATTGTTTCAGTGCTGGAGGTGGTGTTATTAATACAGAGGAGGTTATGAATCATCACTTCACTGGAGGCTTCAGGGTCGAGCAACTTCTCATAGTTTGTCTGCTGCAGATTATTTGATGGTTTTGTGTTTCTTGTGTGTGTTTTGTTTTTGTTTTTTTTTCTCTACACATTTTTCTCACACTCTAGCTGTGATTTTTTTTGTTTAAGATATTTGAATTTATGGAATTAAAACATGTAATGGGATGACACATTTAGTAAAAGTGGGTATATATCATGCGCAGTGCACACACATCTGCCAATTCATTATTATAGCCTCTAGGGTGGAAATGAGTGGAAATTTCACCATTTTTTGTCTTTAAATCAGTCAGTCAATCAATAATAAACAAAATAATAAACCTTACAACAAACATAAAACACATAAAGCTGATGAAGAACAATGTATCTATTATTAAACAACTATTAAATTAATCTGCATCTATTTTGATAATTGACCTGAGTAATTTTTAAAAAGACAAAATTCTCTGATTTCAGCTTCTTAAATGTGAATATTTTCTGGTTTCTTTATTTCTTTCTGACAGTAAACTGAATATCTTCTGGTTTTTGGACAAATCAACTAATCAATTAATTGAGAAAATAATTAGCAAATTAATCAAATAATTGTTAGTTGCAGCCCTGTAAACACGATATTAGGCTAAACAATTTCACCGTATTTTATATTGAGGTAATCCCAAAGTAACGAGAAGTAATGAAGTTACATTACTTTAAACTTGTTAGTGACTAAATTTTTGAGTAACTGTATGTTTAAAGTGACCCTCCCAACACTGGATATAAATGTCAGCATCAAACAAAGATTATATTTCATTTTAACTTTTCTTCATAATTCGTTCAACTGAAATTGTCTTATTTTACAGAAGCAAAGGCACATATATACCAAAAAATTACTGGATATGCTGGATTATCAAGCAGGTAAACTGGGGGACCACTCCAGGGGCATAAAAACACAAACTTACTTCATGTCAACTGGTTTATGCAACTGGGAATTTTATTATTTCAGTTTTTTTTGATCAACTGAATCAAATTATGACTCTGCTGACCTGGGTGGTGTAGTATTGTGCAAATACAAAAATATGTATATATGTAAACCTGCTGTATATATTAAATAGAGAATGAGAAAAAAGCAGAGTTAAAAAGGGCCCAGCAGTTCATTCAGACCCCTGAGATCCTCTCGCAGGTTAATCTGCAGAGTCTATGAATTTATTGTACAGGGTATTAATTTGCATATATCCTACACACAGACTTAGATTTAGATCGGGTTTGACATTTTTCTTCCAGATGTTCTCCGATTCTTCCTTTCATTTTATTACCTCTAATATGTAAGCCTATTTGCATTATTAGATTCCCTGATTGCTTTCTGTATTGATTTGTCCTCAGCTTTTAGCCGACTGAATGGTCGATCTACCACTTTCATTGAGACTAAAATATCTTCACATCTGTTGGATGGATTACCATGAAATTTTAATATATCCAATACTTTTGGTTTATGACCAAATATCTGCAAAACTAAGGACATTTCTATCAATATCTCAGCTGTACTTTGAGGTTTGTCCTAATTAGCCTTGTTAGCATTATAAACTAAGACGGATAACATGGTAAACACTGGCATGTTAGCATCGGGACTGTGAGCATATGTGAACATACTTAGCTCCCTATGTCTAAGCACATTTAGTTATAAATATTTAATGTTACAAAGAAGCCAAGTTTTCAGGGCTTTTAATATGACCATTATGCTACACCTACACCTTATTTCCATCATTTTGATTTCTTGATTTCTTCCTATAGTGATTTTGTGAAGTGATGTATCTGTGGAGACGACAATTGACCGTTTCTGTTGGTGCATCCCATTTGAACTGGGAATACACAAAGATCCTATTCTAAGATCTCAGTTGGAATTTCAGCTGTAATTTTAAGTGCTTGTATGTCCAAAATACAGTGGAATGCCTTATTGTACATTTTTGTACCAGAACACTGTCAACTCGGATGTTATGCATCATTCCCAGCTCTGACCTCCGAGCTAAATGGAACACATCACATGTTCTGTCCCATTGTGCTCTCTGCCTGCCCAACAATACTCCTAACTACATTAATTGTTAGCTAGTTAGTTACTTCTGATAGTTCATGTTAGCAAAACAGAGTTAGCTAGCATTTTGCTAACTTCAGCTGTCAGATGTAGCAAGCGATTGATGCAGATTAGCTAGCTAGCTAACTAGTTATATCTGATAGTAGATGTTAGCAAAACACTATCTACAGTAACTAGGTAGCTAATCTACATCAATTATTAGCTAGCTAGTTACATCTGATAGTTAATGTCATTCCCAGCTTCAACCTCTGAGGTAAATTGAATGCACCATAGTCTGACACTTTTTGCTCTGCGGCATAAATCGTTAGCTAGTCACATTAGCCAATTAGCTACCATTTTGCTAACATTACCCAACATAAGATGTGACTGTATGTTGCTTTTACGGGTCCCTGAACAACATCCTTTTTCTTTTCAACATAGATGAGCTTTGCACGTATCATATTTAAGTACAGAAAATAGGAAAGGGCAGCGGTTTTGTGGAACGGTTAACTGCGAACTGTAGCTGCATTAGAAAGCACAGGTTTGCTCTTTTTGAAATTATTACAAGCGTTGAGAGGCCCTTTTGTTAAACATTTGATGAAGTGACTGAAAGCTCGAGATTTCCTTTCTCCATGTATTTTTAAATTCTGGCGTGTCAGACATATTTCTTTGAGTGAAAACTTCTCGAGAAAACTCAGGTTTTGCGATAGAAATATCTCGGCCTCTGCTGTGACAGAGATAACAGGACCTGAGGTTTGATCTCTATCCTGCTGCTCTGCCGGACTCCTCAGTTTTCTGCGTTACGGCCGATGAAAAGGTGCGGCTCCTCCGAGCTGACGACAACCACAGCAGGTCTGGCTGTCACCCTCTCTGATTAATGGCCCTGCTGAAACGTGTCCAGCCACATTAGAGCCCCATGTATCTCCCAGAGTCCACACAGGCCTGGCTCTTTGTTCTGATGGGAAATGGTGTCAGCCGCTCACTGCTGCTCGCCCAGAAACAGATAAAGATTTACTGTCATCAGAGGCCAGATTAAAGCGCACAAACGCAGACATTGATTTCTGAGAGGGAGAGAGAGGGAGGAGGAGAGAAAAAAACGACACATTTTGGGGAGGAAACTCATTCCAGGGCCGGCGGAGATATGATCAGCTTATTTGGGAGGTGGATAATATGGAGCCCTCTCCCAGAATGAACTTTGAAAGAAGTAAATTGTAAATATTGATTTCTGAAATGAACTGTCAATCTCACTTGGCGAGATTATTCCTATCATCTTGTCGAGAGGGGGCCAATGAATTCAAAAACGGCGGACAAAGAGAGGGAAGTGCAGGATTTCTGTTAGGGAGCGCTCAAAAGAGCTTTATTCGCTTAGTAATGGTTGTTCAATTTCATCAGATAACAGCTGAGATCTCATCGGCGCTGAAAAATGAAATGAACTGTGACTTCACATCCTGATCTGAAGCTCTTGTCCGCACTGAGAGGAGCTGCAGGAGGAGCACGAGCCACTTCATTACTGGTCCGACTGGTGGGAACAAAGAGCACTTTTCCTGTCTCACCCAGAGGTCAAGTCTGAGGGCCAGTTTGATGGGGTGTTGACATGCAGAGGAGACCTTCTGTTACAGCTTAAAGGGCTGGTTCACTCAAATCATAAAAACAGGGATGTTTAAACTTACTCTTGTGTCGTCAAGCCGTGAAGGTTGGGTTTTACTTGCACAGACTTAGAGATTTGTTGATTCATAACCCAATAAAATGGAGGTAAATTGATTTTTTGTAATGCTTAAAGCATACATACAATACATATTTTTCCTCTGGCCTGTAGTGCTATTTATCCATCTACGAGTTAGAGAGTTTTGGAGATATATCATTGAATTGTATTCAGCTTGTGGTGCTCAAAACACCAAAATAATATATTTAAAACTTTTAAAACCAGCGTCTCTTTCCACAAATCGCAACCTGGTTACACAAGATGATCCACGGACTTTTATACGAGCAGTTTCATGCAGGAACTACTTTCTTTCTGCAGTAGAATCTATCGGAACTACTACTGAATTTTTTATTTTTGGGGTGAACTGTCCCTGTAAAAGGTTGGTTCACCCCAAATCTTATTCTTGGACTGGTATCTAGTCAGGGAGGTTTGGTTTTACTTGCACAGATTTTGAGATTTCTGGCTCCAACCAAACAAAATAAAGACATGTATGGACTTTTTGTGGTGTTAAAAGCAGTAAAATCAATAAAACTGTGAACCATTTTTAAAGACAGGAATCTTCTCTTAAAGAAATAATCTGAAAATCCTGCTGTTTGACTTTATTGTTTTATAAGACTTTGAGGCCAAACAATTTTGTACAAATGTAGACAACCTTAAAGCTACTAACTAACTATTTAACTACCTGACTGAAAACTGAAAAATGTTTGGCACACATTTACAAAATATTAATTTCAACATGGTTTTATGGCAAAATGTATGGCTTTTGCAGTAGTAATCAGCTCATTGTACTCATTATCCTTCTTATTACATGGTTATGTATCAAAATATATCAACAATTTGATACAAAATATTAATTTTATAATGATTATTTATAATGATTTCTCTGACAGAAAACAACAGAATCTTTCTACACTCTGTAAGTGTGTCATGCAGTGTGGGACTAGAACTGGTCTGGTCCTGGTCTTGTCTTTCCTTGGTCTTGGTGTTGATTTGGCCTCGGCCCCTGAAATCCTTGATCTTGTCTCGGTCTTGATACACTCTGGTCTTGATCTTGACTATAACACTAGTACAGAGGTAAGTAAGACGACGTGTTATTTTTAATTGTAAGAACTGACCCATGAAAAGCTTGTGAAGTAAAAATATAATGAAACAGCCACAGTGGTACCAAAATGACAGTAAGTGTTTATGTTGTTATAAGTCATTCAAATTTTAGTTGTGTCACACTTTGAGTGCCGTGCAGTCATTTGGTCGCCTACAACTAATAAAAATACTCCAACTGCCTCAAAACAAAGTTACCAGATTAGCTCACCATTGATGAATGTGACTTTTTTTTTTTTTTTTTACGTAAATTTGTCACGGCTCACTGCAGAAAACAGATTTACAATCCAGTTTTCTGATGTTTGTCTTCAAGAAGCAACAGGATTTTTCTGAGCAAGTAGTGTGCATCAGAAGCAGACATCTTCAGTCAGTTTAAAACATCTTTGACCTCCTAGACCCAAGACGAAACTCCTCAAATCTACTGTTCTTTACAGATGTAGGATTACAGGATGGAACTCTGAACCAAATCCTATCATTAAAACAAACACCAGCTGCTTTCAAGAAAACGATAAAAGAGTTGTTTTGTTTGCATTGTCTAATGATTTGATGATGGATCTTTGGAAGTATGTGATTGATGATATTGGATTATAACTCTGCTATTAGTCCTTGGTTTCAACTTAAAACTGAAAGAGTTTACTTCCAAGGCTTCCAAATTCTTTTTCATCTTGAAATGGCTTGAAACTTTCATCAAATCTATACTGAAGACTAAATTTTCTTTAGTTTGTATTTCAGTGTTAATTGTTCTGTTTATGTGTTGTGTCTTCTAACTTTTTAAATACATTTTTTTTTTCATCTTTATAGATCGAATCTCTTGTTCTTTGTATCGTCAAATCATATGTAATCGTTCTGGCATGTGTAATTTTGTCTGTTCTCCTTGTTTTAGAAAAGTTATTGTTATTATTATTTTCATCCATCAGTGAGTAAGAAGTGAACCTGAACTTGTTGTATCAGCCTCTTTTCTTCATGTCTGTGTTTTGCATATAAGCTGTAAACACTAGGTGGCAGTGCGCTTCTATGCAAATCATCTCTAGTTTCCCCTCAGCTGCTGTGTTTGCACCGACTGTTTGAAGAGATAAATCACTGAGAGTTTAGATGATCTCTGTGCATCCACTGCTGTTTGTCGTCTCTTCGTCCCTCGACTTCTTCTTCCTCTTCCTCTCCTCCTCACCCTCATCATCTCCGATCCTTTAGGAAAGCAGCGTGTTCACAGTGTTCCCCTTGATTGAGTTAAAGTAAAACTAATGATGGTCATTTCCAGCAGCACACCGCAGCACTCTGTTGACCGTTTCCATCATTTATCAGTGTTTTGTTCAGGATGTGTGGACTGGCCTCAAAAGTTCTGGACAAGCTTTTAAAAAACGCAACGTTTGATTTTTCATTTGATGTCGTACCTGCACATTTAAAGCCGATGCACATGCACAGGTTAGATTCTGTGCACTAATCATTCTGATCACTTTTTTTCCGTTATACCTAATTGATTTAATGCATAGTGCCAGATTTTTCCCCCCTCCGCCTCATTTTGACAAATGAGTGTCAGAGGCCAGAGGCTCTCAGCAGCTGGGTGTGTTCCTATCAAAACCAACCGTGAAATGCAAGGACAACGCCTGCAGCACTTAGTGTCCTTTAATTGCCATTTACATAGTAGGCTAATCATTATTTTTTTATGTCCCCTATTATCACCACCACTCTGCGCTCGCTCTCTGTCTCTCTGGGCTAAAACAATAAGCTGTTTGTCAGAAGTGATGCTCTGATGCTCAGGTCACTGATGGAGGACACGATTTTTGGGGGGAACGGATTATTTTAGAGTGACACATCGAGTCACAGCAGCTGGTGTTTGGATCAAAACTGCATTTTTAGTGTTTATTTTCTTTGCAACACATTTGAGAGTTTGAAATAAAATCATATTTCATTTATTTCCCTGTGATTTCTTCTCCTACATTGGGAATATATCTTGTTTTCATTTTCTTGTCATCAACATGTCATGTTGGCACTTTTCCCCACAGTGTCTGTTGGCTTAAGCTCAGTTAGGGGTTTAATTAACAATTATTCTTCATCTTTTTAAATGTATTTTACAAACAATCTTGACTTAATTGAATAATTGTTCAGTTTGTAATTGTCTCAGACATGTTTCATTGAGATGTTTATTTCACATGTTTCTGTCATAAATTCATGATTATTTGAGTTCATCCAGCTGTTACAAATTATTTAAATATGTAATAAATTAGATTTTTATTTTGTAAGAGGTATAAAATAATGTACCAAAATGTTACACAAAATTGTGTTAAAAAAATGTAACAAATCATTTTTTGAAAATGTGACAGATGTGTTGATTTGTACAAAAACGTGAAATGATTTGTACACAAATTGTGACATATGTATCAATTTGTACATAAATATGACAAATGACTTGTTTAAAAATGTGACAAATGTGTTGATTTGTTAAAAAAGAATATGACAGACGTGTAGATTTGTACAAAAATGTCAAAACTGCATGACTTTCAAAAGTTGAAACAGATTAATTGTTGATTTTAACAGAGAAATTATTTAAGTTGCATGTTTAAATATGTGTGTGTATTTCTGTTATTGATAAATCATTATTAATAATGTTTGTGTTAACAGTAATCAGTGAACAGAGACAGTCTCTCCATATGCGGCCTCTGACAGTTTTTCTCATTCGCTTTGGCTCAGTTCTTCAATGAGAATTACATTTTTCAAAACAACAAATTGAATTTTCGAAATGATTTGTTTGTTGTTCACACCAGAGTGGAATTTCTTATTCATTCAAACAAATTGCACACATCTTGGCACATTGTGTGCAAAAGAGTACGTACAATTTTCAACAACTTACACTTGCATATGACTCGCTGATCAAAACAAATGAGTTGATTCTCAGTGAAATTGTCAAACTCAAATTTAGTTAACAAAATCTGTCTGAAGATTGTATAAATATCTCTGACATGAGATGTTTGTGATGTCAGTTAAAATGGCAAACGAGCTGCCGGGTGACAGCAATGAATCAGGAATCACACGTGAATTTTCTCTTCACAGTACATGTAACCGGCGGTGTAGTAATAAATCCAAGTAAACTCAATTCATCACCTCTTTGAAATAAGGCCGAGAGTTTCTCAATCGTTTTGGCTCATTTTTCACAACAGCCTCAACTCTCTGTAAACTACGTGCAACTGTCACAGCTGTTTCATGGGGCATCATGTTTGCAAAAGGTAGTAAAACATTTCATTCATGTCAGTAAATTGGCCAAAGCCACCAAAATGAAAAGTTATTTTGTCATCCTGTGAGCTGTACTGGTCAAAATGTTTAGATGTTTTTTCACCATGATGGCAGTCAACCCCTGGAAATGTTTCTTAAATACAAATATCTGTTTTGTTCTTCTTTTTGTTGACACTGACTGCTCACTGTCCTAAACATGGATGTTTGTCCAGCTGAATGTTACTGTGTATCACACTGAGCTTTTTAGGCTGAGATTTCAATAGTAAAAAGTCGATACTGCATTTTAGTAAGACTTTAGTACACTGAAAAAATGTATGTTTGCATACAGTGAATTTATTTGTGTAGTAGCGTGTTATATGCACATGGAGTGTGTTGGTAAATGTAGAGGTGGGTAAACTGTGACTAAATCATAGTTTACCCCTCACTGATTCATTAAGTGGATCCAAAAGTAGATGAGTAAACTCTCAGCCTCATTTCAAAGAGGTGATAATGTAAACTGAGTTTACTTATCTCCCAGTACACCCATAGTTACATGTATTATAAACACAAATTTCACCTTTGATCATTCATGTTAAGTCAACTGTCCAAAATCCAAAGATATTCAGTTTACGATAACAGAAAAACAGAAAAAAAGATGCAGGGCAACAAGAAACTGCCACATTTACTCAATAAATAACAAATCATTAAAGAATTGCCTCCATTCAATTTTCTGTCTAACTGTCAGCTGTTGATGAAGTGGCTAATTCTTTCACACAGCAGTGTCAGTGAACGTCTCACAGGCTGTGTAATGCGGAGTGGTGGAGTTCAGATGACTTTTATTTTTTCAGGTTGTGTCATTGATAAGAGATCAGAGGAGGCCTGAAGGCTGAAAACCATTCGACATCTCATAAAAGAGGGTGAGAGTACTCTCAAAAGGGAAATTTAGAACAAATGGGGGGTGACATTAAACATGAAAAATAGAAATACGTTTTTAAATACCCTAATTCATAATATGATCCCTGTAAAATAATCTTGTGAACCCAATTTTTGTCTTGTTACATCCTGTTAGGTTATTTTTATGTTGTTGTTTTTTAATTTTCAACTCATTACATCGTTTATTCACTTTCATCTTGTCATGTCTTTTATGCTGGGGTGAAAGTAACTGATTACAAATACTTAAATTATTGTAATTAAGTAGTTTTTGGAGGTACTTGTACTTTTATGAGTAGATTTTCAAGTCTGTACTTTTACTCGTACTTAAAGCTATAGTTGTTAATCCTGTTCAGAAACACTTTTTGTCATACTGGGTGAAATGGTCCTTCCATCC